>PVJO010016118.1:0-42960 GCA_004026905.1 Hystrix cristata | reverse complement strand
TTTCCAAACCAAAGAAACCAAGTTTAACAGGGTACAGAGCAAAAAGGTGAAAATTGTGAGTTATTTTTCTACTGTTTTGCTTCTGTGCACTCTGCCACATTGGCCGGGGGAAGCTGGCATATCAGAGGCCACTGTATGACCTCAAATAACTCACTCGTCATGCACCCAGTGTGGTTGGCTCTGCGGATCTTGGCTGAGGTGACTGACACTCATGGCTGGCTGTTGGCTGGGGCGACTGGGGTGAGTGATCTCTGCCCCCCAGGCTGCGGGGCTTCCAGCACACTGGCCTGGGCGTGTCATCACAGAAAGGCAGAAGGCTCAGACCCGGCATGCTGTCGAGTCCCCTTTTAAGCCATCGGGAATAAACTCTCTGGAAAGAACTGTAGACACAAAACTGGCTAGACTCAGGGACGGTTGAAGTATTGGTGCTATTAACGCAACCCACTACAGCTGTATACATGCCTGCCTCCTCCTTCCCAGAGTTCTTTCATTGTGTTCTATTTATCTTTCTGTCTTCCAGTTTCTAGGACAGCACTTGGCAGGTAGTCAGATTCAACAAGCAACCTCACTTGCTTTGAGGATAGTCGTACAGAGCATACATTCTGGTACTACAAGGGCACTTTAAATTTTTCTTGTAGCAGACACGTTAGTGTTGCAGACCTCTCTGCCCTCTGCCCACACCATCTCTCTTTTTCCCTAGGATAATGTCTAGGTCTGGATTCTTTCTGTTTTTCTACTCAGAATCCAATATGCATCTTCATATCTGGAAAAGACTTAACCATTTTCTCTTTGCCTGAATCTTCTCCACCATTCTCTCCTTTTGGAATACTAAGTAGGTATATGTTGGACTTTTCTCATTACACCCTTCATATTTCTTAAAACTTCTGAGTTATTTACCATCTTGTCGTCTCTTTTTATTCCTCTTCTCTAGCTCAAGTTATGTCTAGTGCTTGTTTGCTTGCTTTTTCTTTGTTATTCTTCTGTTCAGCTATGTTAGCATATTATTTAACAAACATTTCACAGGAGGGGTGCTGATTAAAATCACCTATCATGTTAAGAAGTACCGGTACCTATTCTCACCTCCCAGAGTTTCTGATTTGATGTGAATGAGGACATGGAAATAGTACTTTTTAAAGTTTAAAGGTGGCTGTGATTTTAACTAGATGAGACACAGTTAATTTTCCATTCACTTATTGAATGACATCTTCAATGAGATATCCTTACCTTTCAGTGGTAATTATTATAAACCTGCTACAAAATGTGTATGTACCTGTTTTAGTGTATGTATATATGCTTTTGAAATGTAAAACACATATATTTCCTTTGTAGTATTTATATGCAAATACGTGAAATTTTATTCTGTGTGCAGTCTAACACTTTGATTCCTAAGTCCCTGAGAACTAGCCCAACCTCCAGGCCCTGAAAGCTTTGCATGGTTTCATGGGCCGTAACTAATTGTTCCTGCGGTGACATTGGGTAAACAAATTATTTACACATGCAGGACTGAGTGCAGGGGCTGGAGTGGTCGCGTTGCCATGCATGTCCGCCTGGCCATGTTGAGCGACATCTGTGGGTTCGCAAGGTTGTTCCAGAGGGCTGAATAATGGGTGCAGGAAGGGAAGCTAACAGAGAGAGGAGGATGTCTCTGCTCCTTTCCAGGTAACTTTCCAGGCCCGCTTCTGTGGTGTCCTGTGACACTTGCTGTTTGGATTCTATGAGATTCCTTTCTGTGCCTTTAAAACTCTTCCTTTTTCACTTGTGTTAGCTCATGTATATTTCTGTTCCTTGGGGGGGAGGAAAACCACAACAAAAACCTTGAGAATGTTGTGTTTCTGATTAAAAATGGAGATTACTGGAACCTCAAATCCCCAAATCCTTACCAGCTGCTGCTCGTGGTTATATTTTTCCCATCAGGTCCCTGAGACAATCCCAAAAGATTCCTCCAGGAATTCCAGGGACACTCAGTGGAAATCGAAGCATTGGCCTTGCACACTGAAGGAGTATTCTTCTCTCAGTGTTTAGATTGGGCTACTTTTTTTTGTGTTGGGGAGCTGATGCAGGTACCTGTGCTGGGCTTCTGTCCTCTTGCCCCGGGAACTTAGAAGGACAAAACCCTTTTCCCAGAAAGGACCCAAAACTTCAAAACACATCAACAGAAACCACAAGCATAACAGGAAAGCCAACAAAAGGAACCAAGATGGGGAAAAAAAAAAAAAAAGAATTTTGCTTGTTTGAACTTGTTTTAGTAATTTTCAATCTCTGAACACAACCTACACTTGATTTTATTGTATGCTATTTAATCATGCTGTTTTCAATCTGGGAACCACTTACGTAAAGTATACTAATCTTAAGTGTACAGCTTAGTAAATTTTTACCTGTGAGTACATCAATATAACTTCTCTCCAAGTCAAGACTTGGAAAATTATCATCACTCAGAAAGTCTCTGGAGCTTCATGTAAATGGAATCCTGTACTAGTCAATCTTTGATATTTCATCTCTGTGGTTTTATGTATAAGTACTTAAAATATTCTGAAAGTATTCTATTAATACTTGCAGTGTTCTGTAATACTGCATTATATTTTGGGGGGCTATATAATATTCCACTATATAGAATGCCACCATTTATTTATCTATTCTTTGGTAATTGTACATTTGGCTATTACAAACAAAGTTGTCCTGAGTACTCATTCACAAGTCATTTTGTAGGCACATGAAGTCATTTTTTGTTTATATACCTAGGAGTAGAATTATTATGACATAGTGTAAGTGTATGTTTGTTTTATTACCAGTTCACTAAAGTGGTAGAACCAGTTTAAACTCTCACCTGTAACGAATAAGTATTCCAGTTCCAGCACATCTATGCCAAGACTGGTATCATACATAATAAGTCTTTTAAATGTTAAAATTTCTGGTAACTGTGTAGTGGTGGTGTTTACCTTTGTCCCTGACCCACACCATGACTTCTCCTTCTCAGGCTTAGTTCTTTCCAACATTAGCAGGGTTCGAAGATAGAATTCTTCTATTATTAATGTTCTTAGATTAGTAGTGGTTTCCTGGAGTTAGCACAAGAAAGAGCTATAATTGGTTAAAGGAAAAACATTGGCTACTTGCAAAATCTTTATCATCAGGAATTTAAAGCAGAACACTACTAAATATCAGGGGGCTGTGATTTCATGTGTATTTCCTCACTTAGTATGTGAAAGTGCACAGTCACGTTTGAATCCGCAAGACCCTGCTGACTTTGTTAAGGGACATCTCAGGGACCTCATCCATGCTGTAGGAATTGGGCCATTAACAAATGAGAGAGGAATGAGCCAGACCATGAGGTAGGTGCTCACTTATTGAAGAACATAATACCATCATTCATCACCCCTCAACACAGTGGAGTAACTGTGACAAGATCGGGAGGTTTTACGTCGTTATTCCTTTAAATATTTGCGCCAGGCTCTTTCTGCTGTCCTTCTGAGACTCCAGTGGCACAAACTTACACCTTTTAGCACTTTCTGCATAAACCTGTTCTTTTCCCCAACCTTTTTTCCCTCTGAGCTCTTCAGATGCTCCATTCCAGCCTTGACCATTCACTGGTTTCAAATTTTAATCATTGTATTTTTCAGCCCTGATATTTCCTTAGGTTTTTATGTCTTTTATTTCTTTGCTTAGGTATTTCATCTTTCCATTTATTTCATTACTTATGTGAGCAGTTTTATAAGAATTTTTAAAGGTTTTTGTCTGATAATCTCAACATCTGTGTCCTCTCAGTATTGGAATCTGTTGCTTGTCCTTTATCAGAAGTGACATTTTTCTGATGAATAATTTTGAATTGTGTCCTAAACATTTTGACTATTACAGCATATCATTCTGGGCCTTATTCTATGGAGAATGTTATTTTTTGTTTGTGAAGGCAAGCAACCTTATTTGGTTTAGGCTGCAGGTTATTGCTAGCCTTCCATGGACTGTGGTTTCAATGACTGCTCTGTTTTTAAAAATTTGAAGGTGTCATCTTTGTGTCACAGATTGCCTAGTAGCGCCCGTGTGCTGCTCCATTCCTTAGAGTGGTTGTCAAAGCATTTGCTAACCTGTGTCATATCTGGTCCACACGGTACAATTTGGGCATGAGCTTAGGAGCTCATCGGCAACTTTAAGGGTCATACTCCTTCAGTCTTGCCTCTCAGTTTCCTCCCTGGTACATGTGGCCTCCCTGAGGCTCCCTCTTGTAGTCATCTAGCCAAAAATCTGGCATTTTAATTTCCCCAACTTGACATGACTTCCTGTGACTGTGCCCAGGCCCAGAGCCATACCAGGACCAACTCTTCTGAAACCAGATCTCCCGTGAAGACAACATGAGGTTCCTTCCCTCAGAGATGTGGAGTATATGGGCCTCCACATCTCCATAGTGGTACTTCTATGCCACCACCATTTCCCACTGCCACAAAAGGAAACAAGAAGAAAAGAGTGCCCCCCCATGTCTCTCTGTGTGTTAGTGTATGTGAAAAGTTCCTTTTCCTCAATGTACAATCATGGGCTGCATCATGGGCCTCTCTCTGCATGTGTGTGCCCTGGTACCCATTTCCGAGCTCTATGCCATGTATGAGTGACTTTTCCATCCCTGGGAAAACATCCAATGCCTGCAACTAAAAGGAAGAGAAATTTATTTGGCTCACAGTTTCCAGTGGGTACAATCCATGGTACCAAGGCAGAAGCAATGTGGTAGGAGGATGTGGTAGAGAAAACCTGCTCAACTCATGGCAGCCAGGAGTGGGGCAGGGAGATAAGCTGTGGAGAAGAGTATACCCATCCAGGCCACTCCCCAGTGGTCTATCTCCAGCCAGGCCCCACCCCCTACAGCACGTTCAGCCACAGTTTCATCAACAAATGAATCCACTAATGAGTACAGCACTCCCACAGTCCAGGCACCTTGTAAAGCCCCACCTCTGAATACCTGAGAGTTTAGGGGGAGACATTTTAGACTGAAACTATAATGAGTTGTGTGGAAATTAATTTGTGGGATAGTGGAGGAAAACACTTGTTGAATTCGAGGTTAGTTCCAGCTATATATCTGCATTCACTGTGAAAGGTAGAGTACCATGCAGTTGCTCACGCTACCAGAACAAAAACTGGTCTCATTTTCTGTCTCCTTTTCTTCCTCCTCCAGGCGCTGGTGCTCAGACAGCAGTGTCCTCTCCCAAGTTCTGAGCTACTTCCCCTGCCCGTCTTCCAGGGGCAGTGAGAGCAGTTCACTTCCTTTGCAACCTTTCCAGAAAACTGTCTCATTCAATAACATGCAGATATCACATATCAGGGTCACGTTTTATGATCTGTATTGTAAACATTTTAATTGGTTAAAGACCCTTCACCTATGCTAATATGACATTTAATGGCGTACAACACAGAAGGTGGGAGTTCGAACATGATACTTTCACTTTTACTGTCACCGTTTTTATTTTAGTTTTAAACCTATCACTACATATATTAAATACTTGCCCTTGGTCTTTTTGCTAACATATCCCCAGGGTCTGCTGGTTATATCAAGCTCATAGTCCAGTATTTTCTCTATGAAAAGCACATTGCTATTGAATCCCTTAATTCCTTGTGTATTTAAAATTGTTCATCTGTGATATTCGTATTGAGAATGTGTCTTGACTGTATATAAAGTTCTTTCTTGATATTTCCTTCCTTCTTTTTTTTTATTTAAAGCAGGGTCTCACTTTGTAGTTCAGGCTGGCCTCGAACTTGCAACAGTCCTCCTGCCTCAGCCTCGCAAGTGCTGGGGTTACAGGTGTGCGGCACCACATTCAGCCCTTTTAATGTTTTTATTAAAAGCGGTATTGGAAAAGCTGGATAATATAGAAAAAATAAATCTCGACATATATCTTCCAGAAAAGTTCATTTAAGATTGACCATGGACCTAAAAGTAAAATCTAAAATTATAAAACTTCTCAAAGAAAAGAAGAGAATAAGTCAATGACCCTAAGGAAGACAAAGACATCTCTATGAGGATACACAGTGTAGCAAATGTTTTAAAATTTGATAAAGTGAATTTCACAAAAAATAAAACATTTCTTCCTGACAAAAAACACAATTAAGAAAACCAGAATTAATAAAGTCACATTGTGAAATAAATATTCACAACTTGTGTATCTGACAGCAATCTTAAATCGCAAATATATAAAGCACTCCTAGAAAATGGAAAGAGGAATTTGGGTGTTGTGGCACATGCCTATAATCCCAGCACTCAGGAGGCTGAGGCAGGAAGATCACTGCGAGTTCAAGGCCATTCTGGGCTCCACAGTGAGCTCAAGGCAAACCTGGGCTATATAGTGAGACCCTGTCTCAAAAAACAACAAACAAAACAAAAATAGGAGACAAATACTTCAGTAAGAAATGAGGGATAGAACTGAACACTTCACAAATGAAAATATGAGAATAGCAAATGAACACATAAAAATTTGCTCAATGCCAACAGTCATGAGAAATTTAAATTAAAGCCTCAATAAAATCTGAATTATATCCACTACAATGGCAAGACTTCAAAAGATGGATGATACAAAACGTGGCGAAAATAGGGAGCAAGGGGTAGTTTTCATTCACTATTTTTTTTTGAACTATAAAATGGTACAACTAAACTAGAAGGTTGTCTGGCTATTATCATAAACCACCACTGAGGAAAGGCAATTCCACTCCTGTATTTACCCAACACCAATGAAAATATATATCCTCGGTACAATTTTACAAGATCTTTTAATATTCTATTTGATCATAATACTCTCTAACTGGAAACAACCCAAATATTCCTCAACAGAAAAGGAGATGGACCATTTGTGGCATGTTCTATTGTGACAGATTGCCCCTGGACAACAAAGAGGACTAGACTACTGATAAATAGATCATTCGGCCACACGGTTGGCAGAAAGGAGCCAGGCACATCATGGCACAGTGTACAATTCCATTTATATCCAGACAAGCATAGACCAACGAGTACAGAAGGATATTCAGAACTATGGCTGCCTGTGGGAGAGAGGAATCCCCGGGAAGGGCCTGAGGGGGCTTTCCAGGGGTGATGGGAATGTTCTAGCTAGTGGGATCAAAATATACGGCAAAATTTTATGCCAGTAAGAGACACATTGCCATTAATCTACCTCAAAATACCCATCATCTTGCTTCAAACCCACTTAGCCCATAATTCTTGCTATTTTCCGAAGCAGTTCTGGAAGTCCTCTTTTGTGAATGTCTAAGAGAGTTGTTGATCAGAATTAGAGTGAACGCTGCTGCCAAGCGCCGTCTGATGAAAGGCAGGCTCATGAAAGCATTACAAGCATCCGTGTCCATTTTATTTACTGGCTCTGGCACCGTGTACCTTCTGGATCTTCCCCAAGTCAAAATGACCATGAAGGGAAATGTTTTGGATCATTTCAGGATTTCGAGGCAGCCAAGACAGCACAGTTAAAGACACTCAGGGAAGAGGACTCCAGAGCTGCTTCAGAGAGTGGCAAGAAAAATGGGCTAAGTGTGCTTGAAGTGAGAGGGAGGATTCTCAGGGGATTAATGGCAATGTCCTTTTACTGCGATAAATTTTTTAAAACTTTAAACTTTCATCATATTTTTCGATCACACGTCATCTACCTTGGTTGTGATAGTGGCTGTAAGGTTTACACATTAATCAAAACTCACTGAATTGTTCACGATGTCTGTGCGTTTCATTTAATGTAAACTTTATATCCTTAGAGAAAAAATGGCCAGAGTAAGTCTATGTGTGAAAGAATTTCAGTGCCACAAAGGAAGATGTAGTAGCACACTTACCATGTGACCTCATGCAAGTTATAACCACTTGGAGCTGCAGTTTTTCCTTCTGTAAATTGAGGAATATATATATTATATATTTTATATAATATATCATATATTGTATATTATATATAACATATATGCCATATATTATATGTTTTGTATATAATATAGCATATATAACATATATCATATATTATAAATTATATATAACATGTATTATATTTATATAATACATTATATATTTTATATGTATAATATACGTTATATATTTTATGTATATATATTTGTGTGTGTGTGTGTGTGTGTGTGTGTGTGTCAGGGATTGAACTCAAAATCTTGCACTTGCTAGGCAAGGACTCTAACCACCGAGCTAAATCCTCAGCCAAGGGTCTCTATCTTACAAGACTCAGAAAATTACCTATGGCAAGGGATGTAAAGTATTTTTTAGAGGACTGGCTACATATCAAAAGGTCAGTATATTGTGCTTAAAATATTCTTCCTTTCATTTAAAAAAATTTGGGGGGGAGTGCTGGGGATCAAATTTAAGGCCTTGCACTTGAATATTCTTCCTTTTAAAGCTGGTTTTTTCTTTCCAAAGTCATTAATATGGAACGGTTTGCCAGATGCTTTTCCTTTGCCCTCAATGTCTGCATTTGGATGAACAGTTTCGAGCCTGTCACCAGCTTCAGAAAGTTCTCACACCAAACTTTTGGTCGCACTATCCCTCTCTTCTCCTCCTTTTCTTCCCCCCCCCCTTTGGAGAAGCCAGAAAAGTCCTTCCCTCTGGGATGTACATGCCAGAACCCTTGATATATGACCTTTTATCATCATGCACATGTGTGTGCACATGTGTGTGCGTGGACGTGTGCGTGTGTGTGTGTGTTACACACCTGTGTATATGTTAGAAAATTTCAGTCTTCTTCCTAAGACATCTTTTTATTTTTTATTTGCCGCACATGTGACATCTACCTATTTATTTTCTACAATATCTATATTCCCATATATCATACTGTCTTTCTAATGCAGAGGCTGTGACACCGCCAGCCCCTCTCTGCCCAACCAAACTACTGCGAAGTGTTCCTTACACGACACAGGTGTGACCTCGCTGCCCTGCCAGCCACAGCCGAGTGGGCAGGCTTGTTGCTGACGGCGTTAACCTTTCAGATCTGGACTTGGGGATTTGGAACAGCAGATTGCAGAAGACAGTCAGGGAATAGCAAGTGATAAGCAGAGAAACAATAATAAGCAGCAGTCCCGTGCTGGGTAAAAATCAGTTAACGTGTACTGGTCAGCTAGTAAGTGCGTGCTGGGATGGAAAAGCGCGGAGCAGAATACTTGGCACCTCCTCAAACAGGCGACTGAAGGTTCAGGTAGCGAAAACTTTAAAGATGCTCGATTTCTCTAGAAGGCCTGATTTTCACGTGCTGGCACATCTATTTCTCAGTGAGGCCCAGCTCGAAATCTGAGACCTTTTCAGTAGTTCCCCTTTATCTACCACAGATGTGTCCAAGGCACCCCAGTGAAAGCCGAAACCAGAGGTAATACCAAACCCGACATACTCTGCAGACTTATGATATAGCTGGCAAATTAGCCATAGAAAGATAGTAACAGCAATTACTGATGATAAAATAGAATAATATAACAATATTATTCTATCATAAAAGATATTTAAAATGTAGAAACTATTTTTTTCCTGGAATTTTCCATTGAATATTTTCAGACTGTAGTTGCCTACAGGTAACTGAAATTGTGGAAAGTGAAACCAGAATTGCTGTATTTTTTTTTTCTCCTGGCTTACTGACCCTACCTTCTTCCAAGTGTCCAAGGAGTCTCTTGGTCTTTTGCAATAAGAAAATACCTGATTAAGGTAAGAAGAGAGAGCTATTGAGATTTAAAAATTCAGAGAAGTCAGTTCTAGTAATTCTGGCTTATCCAAATGGAGGGCACCATCTCTCCTCTCCTCCTCGTCTCCCTCTGTCTGTCTCTATCACTTTGTCTCTCTTCTCATAAGCAAGATCTTTTCCTTTCATTTCTCAGCTATTTCCTAGATGGCCAGATATGATCAAGCATGTCTCCTCCACCTGGAGAAAATATTTTCCAGCATTTGCTGGGCATTTTATTCCACAATTCTTCAGGCTCCAGGAGGCCAGGAAACCAGTGTGAGCTCCGGCCAAGTAGAGAAATTCTTCTTCCTCTGGGGTCTGTTACCCCACACCCAACCCCACACAGTGTGCGCACAGAGGCAGCCCTGTAGGCTCTGGGCACTTCGCTGTGATGAATGAAGTTCTTAGCCTCTTTCTCTTTGGCTCTATTGTCCTCCTGGGCCCTTGCTGGCGGGTCTTCTTTCACAGCTACTGTTGTCCTGCAGAACTCCTCGCAGGGCCTGTTGCTTCCTCCCTCAGGCCCCCTGGATATCCTGGGACTTCCTGCTGACTTACTATGCCCAGGGCAGCTGTGGCCCCACGAAGAGTGGGTTTCAATTCACTAGAGAGTGATGCTTCTTTCCACAAATAACAAGCTTTGGCATGGCCACTCAATCTGATTCAATTCCGTGCCATTAACGTTGAAGGAGTGTCCTACCACATAGAATTTCAACTCTACAAGCAAGAGGTGGCCAAGGTCTCCTTGGCAGCAGCTCTTGGGAAGTGCCACTCGCTGCGCATGTGGAGACGGGTGCAGGCCTCCTCAGTCGGGAAAGTTTACCAAGTAGCTGAAGTCCCAGGTGTCCTTTTGCTAAAAGATTTACAATGGCTCTTCCTGAGGCTTGGGTTGCATGCTGAAAGGAACCTCAATATCTGATTGTGACCTTCTTTTGCCTTTTTCTCTGAATGGCTGGCATGTTTCATCTGACTGCAACTGTTTAGTTATGATCTTGTCCCAAGATTCCATACAAAGAGCTTTCACGTAAATCTCTATTACAGCTCTCATTCACAGAACATATAAATCATGTGTTTCCTCCTAAAATGCTTTTTCTGTATCATGAGCCCAGGATATTTGTAAAGAAAAGAAAGATCAAGATTGAAGTTGATCAATGTGGCCAGAAAATTTCTGTATCACAGCAGGAAAACCATTGCACTTTCTCCTCCCACTCTAATTACGACCTTCCATTTTACTACAGAAGCTAAATTGTTGTTGTCACACCACAGGACATCCAATTATCACTGGAAGCTAGCCAACAGCAGAGAAATAAATGCCAGGGAGTTCATCCTTCAACACAGGAGGAGAAAAGGCAAATGGGAGGTGGAGTGAGCTGGAGTTCAGGAGTGTTTACATTCACCAATGCTTTGTACAGGATGGAGGGAGATTCCATATATGGGTCCTTCTCAGTGGCTGAGTCCTGCCAGCCAAAAGGCAGATCACAAAACTGCATAAACTAACTCCTTCCAGTAAATCTCCTGATAGATATCTCCTACCTGCTCTGTGGCTCTTGTCGAAATCCAACGTGCACTGTAACTGAGCAAATGAAACTTGCAAGGTTAAGTAACTTTCCCCGGGTGATAGTGTTCCTTGTTTTTTCCTTTTCATTCTAGGGATTGGACCCGGGGCCTTTGCACTGAGCTGCATCTTTAGCCCCCCTTTTAAGGTTTGTTTCGCGATAGGGTCTTGCTGAGTTGCTCAGGCTGGACTCCAATTCATGACCATCCTGCCTCAGCATCTCAGAGTGCTGGGATTACAAGTGTGTTCCGCCACAGCCGGATGGTGATGGGGCTTTAATGTTGTGATGGTCGGTTTAAACTTAGTAAGTTTGAGTACAAAAGCACTGTGTGGATCAACTCTATCCATGTATCTGCTAGGGATACTGGCTTGAAAGAGGTCTGAAGGAGGTGATTCTTGATTCTGATTGAAAGGCTTGGTGATGGAGCAGGAAGGTTGAAGGTGGAGGAAGTGTGTGGATTGGATTTTCAGGGCTAAGCTTGGCATTGTGGGGTGCACACCAGATGAGGAAGTGGAGAAGTTCCAGGTGTGATGCAATAGGGCATGAAAACGCACACACAAATGCTTGAATAGGACACTGCCCAGAATCTCTCTCTTATCTCTCATCAGCAAGAAGCTGAATTAGATGCTCTGTAAAGGTAGTTTTCAAAAATAAGTAGAGCCTTGCAAGCAGAAGGTCCTGAGTTCAATCCCCAGCACCAAGACAGAAAGAAAGAAGGAAGGAAAGAAAGAAAGAAGGAAGGAAGGAAGGAAAGAAAGAAAGAGAAAGAAAGAAAGGAAGGAAGGAAGGAAGGAAGGAAGGAAGGAAGGAAGAAAGAAAGAAAGAAAGATGTGTAAAGAATTTTATTAGCCAAGTATGGTGGTGCTCACCTGCAATCCCAGAGCTCTGGTAGACTGAGGCAGAAGGGTTGCAAGTTTGAGACCAGCCTGATCAAATTGAAGACCTCATTAGTGAGACACTGTTTCAAAATAAAATGTAAAAAAAGAACCGAGAATGCAGTTTAGTGTGAAGTCCTTGGGTTTATTCCCTAGTACTTAAAAAAAAAAATCTTACATGCTCCCTGGTAGAGATAGATATGCTATAAAAGTCATTTCCTTTCTCCTACACCAATTCCTCTCTCCCCTCTAAAGTTCCCATAAAACATGCCATGCTCTGATCCTGATGATAAATTAATTTCACATTTCATTATATTCATCTCCTTTCTCTATGCAATTAAACAGAATAAACCCACCCTGTGCCAAGAGCAGGCCTGGGCATGGGAGATGGAGCCTTGAGAAAAGCAAGTATGGCCTGGAACCTCAAATTGTTTACAATCTAGTCTATGGGGCATAATTTTAGGGGGTTGTAATAACTGAGAGGAGGCAGAAAATGCACAGGACTGAGAACGCAAACAGCAGGGAGCCCTAACTCCAGCAGGCCTCGTCATGGAAGACTCCTTGGAAGAAGGAATGTTCCAAAGGAAACCTGAAAAATGAGTAGGAACCAGCTAAATGACCAGTATCCCAGTGAGGAGGAAGAGCCATGGCGGTCTGGCTGAGGAAGGCTAATGCCATGTTCACTGTTGAAGGATGTAGAGACATAAGGGATTCTCAAAGCATCCATTTCCTGCCCCTCTTAAAAGTAGTCTGTGTGTTCACAAGTCAACACAGGGGCCTGGCACCCAAGCCTGAAGCCCCCAGGGCAGGAGGTCAGGAAGGGTCAGCTGGACCTCTGGGGAATGAGAAAAATCTGTTCTCCAGAGCTCAAATTTCTTCTTTTTGTTCTTTAGGGAATACTCAACTCTGCTCTGAAGGCTTTTCAACTAATTGAACCAGACCCACCCAGATTATCTACAATAATCTCCTTTATTTGCTTATAGACTTTGATCACATCCTCAAAATACAACCATGACAACAGCCAGATTGGTGTTTGCTCAGCTAGAAGCTATTGTAGCCTAGAAAATTTGTGGTCTGGAAAAAAATAAGTTAATTTTGTCTAGATGTTATATCATGATGAAGGGATTTTTCACTGCACAAGATTAAAAAACAAAGTGACTAAGGTCTAAGTTTACCTGTCTCCAAGATGACAAAACTGAGCTAGACTCTATGAAGGTATTCTTTGGCTGGGGGATGCCGGGACTTGAACTCAGGGCCTTGTATTTGCTAGGCAAGTGCTCTAACCACTAGCTAAATTCCCAGCCCCTCCATAAAGGGTGTCCAAACCTTGTGGGAATATCACTTCCTGCAATCTCTCCGTCCACATCCTGGCAGTGGCCTTGTTACATATAGTGTGACCCCAACACGGCAGGAGGCTGAAGCCCTCAGGAATCTCTGCTTTCTGTGTGGTTGGGATATTGCAATATCTAAGATTCAAAGACGCTAGCCCTACTTCTAGGGATTCACAGTGATGCTTCATTTGTATTTTTCTTTGGATCTTATTTTTCATCAGCTTAAGTTACTTAGAGTTTGCTCTGGTGTGCCAATATCACCCTTAAGCACAGCTCCCAGGAAACTTGCTGGGGTGGCTTTAGAATGATCCTGTTGGAGAGCTAAGTATTAAGCAATGCTGAAGCTTAAGAAATGAGGATCAAATTCAGGTGTGAGTAAACACTCTGTGTGCCTTACATGAGCCAAAAGATCAGACAAGAGTGTAGTTCACTTTTCTGTTTTATTATCCATCACTTTATCATTTCAAAACATGCATATGCAATTTTAGAAAAAGTCATCACTAGCATTTTGCAAATTGTAGTTATCCAATTTCATTCATGAAATGCATTTTTCACAAAATATTTGCATATATGTATCTATCAATAACCAAATTCATAAAGTAAATTGATATAAGGCATAATTCCTTTTATCTTCAATTAAGTAGCTTTTAACTGAAACTTTGTTTTTTCAAAAAATTTATTAATGAGTGTAAACCATTTTAAGATCGCCAGGTTTTTATTAAAGTTTACTTGAAAGCCCTCAGGAATACCTATATTTGTTCCTAACTCGATGAACAAAGGATTGTTCATTTATTCCTTACCTACTAGAATTCAAGTGTCCACAACGTCCAGGGAATGTGTTAGGCATCAACAATGCAAGGAAAGAGTGTCGTCTGTAGAACTGTGTCACAGAAGACAGAGATGCCCTGAGAGAGGAGTCAATAGGCGCTAAATCTTATGGAAAGCTTCCCTGGGGACATGGCACCATTCTGAGACCTGCATGAGTTTGTTGGGTGACTGACGGGTGTCAGAGAAGGGTCACAGGCAAGATCAAACTGTTGCAGACAAGAAGACAGGATATACGAGGTTCCATGGCCAGCAGAAGCAGGGCATACTCAACTGTGCAATTCAGCACAAGGGCAGCATAGAGTGCTTCTGGCTGACCTGCTATAGCTAGGCCAGGGGCCTGAATGCCAAGGAGACTAGAGAAGAGGTAGAAGCCCGCAGAGGAGAGCAGTGGATGGATTTGAGAAATTTTAAAGGAATAAATGGTCAGAATTTTATTATAGTATTTGCATAATGAGGGAAAGAGTAAATCAAGGATGGCACTCTGAGTTCTGTCCTAAGGGGGTAGGTGGATGGTCATGCCACTTATTAACAAACAGGAAAAGGCAAGGTGTTCAGGGGAAAAGGAAAAATTCTGGGGATCAAGGAGAAAGGCCCAGAGACAGAAGCAGGGCCCCGACTCTCAGGAGCCCCAAGGGACACAGACCCCAGAGACTAAAACTCCTCAGCTCAGCACACATCTGGGGCTGGATAACACTTTGTTCCATGGCTTTCCCCGTGCACTGGAGGATGAGCAGCAGTACTCTAGCCACCAGCTCAGCCCCAAGTCATTGCAGTGAAACGTGTCTCCAGACATTGACAAATACCCTCCAGGACAGGGGTCCCCGACCCCCAGACTTGGACTTGTACCAGTCTGTGGCCTGCTAGGAACCAGGGTGCACAACAGGAAGTGAGGAGTAGGTATGTGAGTGAAGCTTCATCTGTATTTCCAGCTTTTCTCCATCAGTCCCATCACAGGTGAGCTCTGCCTCCTGTCAGAGCAGCTGAATATTTGATTCTCATAGGAATGCAAACCCTACCGTGAGCCGCGATTCTTGTGGGAATGCAAATCCCACTGTGACCTGTGCATGGCAGGGCTGCAGGATGCTTGCTCCTTTGAGAATGTGAAGTCTGATGACCTAGGGGAGCCAGTGTAGTAACATGAGCACTGGGGAGTGACTGCACATGCAGATTAACCTTAGCAAAGAGCTCCAACTGCAGAGACCATAATAAATCAGGGACTGGCAGATTCATATCAAAACCTGATCCATGAGTGGGAAGTGACAATTAAGCTGCATCTGACAGCAGGCTTTAAATCAGAATTGAGCATTCACTGTAGTCACCACATGGGCTGCCCATTATTTTACTTAGCACTTCCGTCCACAGATCTTTCCCACACTGCACACTTGTCTCAGTCACAGTTTTGGGAAGCCCGCAATCTAACCCTTGCCAAAATGAGTTAAAAACAAATGTCACTGGAGATGTTTCTTGAAAAAGAGGAGAGACTCAAGAGAGATGGCAGAAGAGTCTAAGATGCCAACAAAAAGAAAGCTGCATTCAAAAGAAAAGACCACGAGTCCTCCTTAAATTATAGGCTCATCATGACAGATGATGCACATTCTCCAAACCTGGTTTGTATAATGTGTGGTGACTGACTACCCAGTGAAGCCACAAAACCTTCAAAAATCCTTCGCCCCAGGGAGACCAAGCACTCTGGATTAAAAGTCAAGACTTTGGAGTTTTGCAAAAGGGAGAAATTGAAACAAGAAGAATAGAAGCTGTGATTGAAGGCTGTCACTTCATTAAATGTGTCTCTGCTGACAGCATCACTCTTAGTGACTAACTCCATTGTTAAAGCGGAGGATATCGGGGCATAATCGTTAAAGAGGATTAATGGGTCGACCCAATCCGGGTTGCCAAGTCTACCAGTGTTGACAACAAGAAACCAATGTTTATTTTGGAGTGATACGCTTTTCAGGAAGATGTGCATGAAGATACGTTATACGCATTTTTGTTGCCCACCAACACCACAGCTGCAGAACTCTTCAAGTCTTTGAATGATTACGTGTCCAGGAAACTGAATTTGGTGATTTCGTGTCAGCATGTGTGTGGATAGGGTGGCTGTCGTCCCCAGATAGCTTTCTGGTTTCACTACTTGGGTCAAAGAAGTGGCTTCTACATGTGAGCTAGATACTGTATTATCCACACAGAAATGCTGGCTGGCCAAAAAGTGTCGCCTGAACTCAACAACATTTTTCAGGATGTGACTACAATTATCAACATGTCCTTAAATCATGTCTGCTCGTGCGGCACCGTGAGGAGGAGCACACGTGCGGAGCACACGCACCTTCTCTAACACGCAAAAGTGACGCGACTCTCTAAAGTAGATCGCTGGCCAGTGACTCGTAGCTATGAGAGCTGCTCCAGAGATTTCTTTTGAAAACAGTCACCATTGACAGCACATTTCAGTGACAGAGAATAGGTTGCAAATGTGCTTGTCGTGTGGCCTATTCAACCCACACGACGAGCCCAAGCTCCTCCTTCAGGCGAGAATGACGACTGTGTTCCAGTCAGCAGATAAAGTGACTGCATTTAAAGGCAAACTGGAATGACGAAGGCAGTGAGTGCACATTGGGAAACTTGACACATGTGAAATATTAGCAAAGATTTTGAAAGAGACAGAGCTAGGGCCTTCTTTTTCCCAACTGCTACATTACCACCTATCTGAGTATTCAAAAGAGTTGGAGCTCGAGCCTTCTTTCCCAGCCTCAAAATACCCCAGAACTGGGAGGAATGAATCTGTGACTATTTGTGAATAAGACAGATAAATCGACTTGGTCCAAGTGGTGGCCTTAAACACATGCTTGGGATTTCAAATCTCTGTGCATTTTGAATTAAAGCCAAGGTGGGAAATCTTGAGATTTCCACAATAGCACTAAAGAGCCTTCCATTTCTAATATCCTACCTTTATTAAGCAGTGTATTCTGCAGTGATGACAATCAAAATGAGATTTCAGAGAAGACTGCCTTTGTGAACTTACTTGCAAGTGGGAAATGAGGGAGGGGAGATGGTCAATAAATAAAACATATTGCAGCAAATTGGGATACATACTGGTACTAAAGGAAAAGAAATTACAGTAGGAAAGGAGTATGGAAACCTTAGTATGATGCACAGAGGTCAGAATGTACCTCACTGCTAGTATATCCTTTGAGAAAATACCTGAAGCAAGAAAGGAAGTCATGCAGATACCTAGGGAAATAGTGTAACATAAAAGGATAGAAAATGCCAAATTTATTGTTGTGTGTGATAGTTAATTTATGTCTCAAATTGACTGGGCCATGGGATGCCCAGGTATTTGGTCAAAAGAAATTTTGAGTGATTTTGTGAGGGTGTTTTTGGATGACATTAACATTTAAATTAGCAGACCGTGTAAACAGTATCCTAAGTGTGGGTGGGCCTCAGTGAATCAACCGAAGGCTCCCAATAGGAGAAAAGGCTGCTTTTCCCAGAAAGAGAAAATTTTGCCCCAGCCTTGAGACTGGAAAATAAGATCTTCTAGGTTCTACAGGATCCATATGGCCTTTGTATTTGAACCAAGACATTGGCCCAACAGTGTTTGGACTTCCCATTCTCCACAATTGTGAGACAACTCTCTATAAGAAATCTGTCTATCTATCTATCCATCTATCATTGATTACTTCTGCTTCTTTGGAGGACCCTGCTTAATAGGGTGGGAGAAGTGATTTGGTGTTTGAATGTTTCAGAGAGAATGAAGGGAAGGAAAGCAGAGAAGAACTAAGAGGGCCAAAGCATTTAGGCCATTATAAGGAAATAGCACTTATTCCAAGTGAGAAGCTGTGGAAAGGTTTTAGACTGAAGAAACTTACATTACTGTATGGATTCAGCATGAAATGACTGTAGACATCTTGAGTTGCCATCACCATGACTGACTGCCATAGTCGATTTTTTTACTGTACAATTTCCAAGCAAACTATAATACAAGGGGTGATTGAAAAATGCAGTGAGTATTTAATACTTTAAATATTTGTTTCAGTAAAAGACGTATTCCCACTAATCCCCCCCCCCAAAATGCTCCCCTCATTTCAAAAACACTTATCCCTCCATTTTTGCCACTTTCTGATGTACTTCTGGATGCTCTCTTATCTGAATGTCTTTACAAGTTGTGACAAAAGAAGAGGTGATTGTGGCTGCCAAGTGCTGTGCAATGGCATGGTGGGCTCATAAAAACATTACAGTGCATCTTCGACCACCTTATTGGCTAGGTTTGGCACGGTGCACTTTCTGGTTCTTCACCAAGGTCAAAATGACCACAAAAAGAAAATATCTTGACCGATTCAAACACTGAGGCAGCCACAGCAGAGCAACTAAAGAAAGAAGATTTCCAGAATTGCTTTAGAAAGTGACAATAATGACAAGATAAGTACTGTGTTCAGAGGGAGGGGGATTGTTTTGAGGGGAATAATGGCAACGTGTCTTTTACTATAATAAATTTTTTATTTTAACACACACCATATTTGTTGATCACACCTCAGAAACAAAACCATGAAAGCGATATGTAACGCTTTTTATCTGAAATCTGGTGTGAAGAATATGTCTGGCTCTCTGATATTAGCTCCAGATAAACCAGGTATGTTATGACTTCAAGGAAGTCACTCTTATCTGAACTCACATATACTCTTCTTTTCACTCACATTATGGGGACCCACTTGTTCCTACTGCTGCCAAGAACCATGTTTCTGTCAATGAATCCTCCAGTAGACTGCACTCTCTGCAGTCCTAGATCTTTCTCTTTGGTCTCACAGCGCCTTGAAGCCAGTTCACATGTACTTGGTCTGGGCTATTCTGGAACAATTGCATTTTAAGAGGATTTTTCTAGCTGCTAAGTAAAAAATAATCAGTTGGAGGCCGTGACAGAATGGAGAAGTCCAATTCCGTGGTTATTTTGTGAATCTCTAGCAGTATAATCGTGGTGCTGGCTAGGCAGTTGGTGAACATTTGTCAAAGTTTGAATAGAATTTGAAGGTAGATCTGACAGGGTTTTCTCAGGGATATGGAGTGTGAAACAGAAAATTAAGACAGACTCCATATTGCTCATCATAGCAACTAGAAAAAATGATATTTTCATTCATTGAGATGGACAGGAATGCGAGATCAGCAGGTTAGTTAGTAATTTGAGTTGGGCAATGTTAATTTTGAGAATGCAATTAGATACCCAAAACAAACAGAGATATAGGTAGTTATATGGTAAGAGATAATTCTGGAAAGAGATTTCAGACACAAAATTGGAGACACCAGAGTACAGGTGGTATTAATTACCATGAAACCAAAGCAAGGCCCCAAGGAAAGTGAATATAAATGGAGAAACCTGAGCTGAGTTCTGGGCAGTCAACATTTACAGCTCAGGGACATGAAGGTCTGACAGAGCAGACCCTCAGAGGATCTGAGAGGTTAACATAAAGAAAAATGTCCACAACCAATAATGCATGAAACAAGGTGAGTGGAGAAATTTTAAAGTAACTAATAAACATTACAACAGCAATTATTAATCACAGTCCAGACCTAGCAAGATTAATATAAGCCTCCGCAGTAAGACCTATGTATATTAGTACCTACTGCCCCTTAGGGCAGATCTGGCTTTAAATTAAAAAAAAGATATGCTAAAAAACAAGTAAAACCACCAAAACCATAAAAAAAATCGTTACAACCAGACTCTGGTCTGACACATATTTCAGAATGATCAAACAGGGAAGTTAAAGTAACTATGATTAATATATTAAAGGTTATACAAACAAAAGCAGACTACACACAAGACCAGATAAGTAATTTAAGTAGAGAGATGGGAATTATAAAATTAAAAACAAATGGCAATTCTAGGGGGGAAAAAAAAGCTTAGAGCAAGAAAAAAGAACAATACTTTTGATAACTTCAACATAGACTTGATAGAGTCAAGAAAAATGTAAATGAACTTGAAGATAGGTAGAAAATCAAACTGAAATGAAAAAGAAAAAAATTAAAACTACACACAGAATAAAGCATCCAAGAACTATGTGACAACATCAAACAGTGTAACATATACTTATTTTAGATCTCAGAAGGACCATAGAGAAAAAGGCAGAATAAATATTTGATGAGCTAGTAGCTGAATTCTTCCAAAAACATGACAGACATCCAACTGTAGAGCTATATAAGAAGCTCAGAATCCACCAAACAGGATGAACAATAACATCAGAACAACCCAATTACAAGCAAAAAAAAAAAATCATCCATTAGTCATATCACATTCTAACTGCCAAAAGCAAAAACAAAAAGAAAATATTAAAGGAAACCAAAAGAAAAAACATGAAAATATGAATTATGGCAGACTTCATGTCAGAAACCATGGAAGGCAAGAGACAATGGGGTGACAGATTTAAAATAATGAATGGTAGGGAAAAAACTGTTAACTCAAAATTCTGTATCCAGGACAAATATCCTAACTGTGAGAAAGAAGTAAAAGACCTTCTCAGAGAAACAAATGAGCAAACAAACCTAAAACAACAAAAACCCAAAACAATCACAATTGCACTAATGACAACAACAACAAAAACAGAATTCATGGACAGCAGACTACCCTAAATCATGAACTAAAGGAAGTTCTCTAGGCATAAAAATATGATTAATATAACATTTTTAATTGTACACAAAGAAATGAAGAACTTCAGAAGTGGAATACCTGAAACTAAACAGTGTTTTCTTGTTATTTTTAATTCTTTCAGAAATAACTGTTTAAAGCAGTTAAGGAACAATGTATTAGGTGTTCACATAATATATAAGACAAGTGAAAAATGTGGCAAGCACACAAGAGGGAGGGAAGGAACTAGGAATATTCTGTTATAAATTGTATTTTTTATTTAGTTTTATCCAGTTTGGAAGTATGTCTTTTTAAAAGATTCCTAGTCCAGTTACATTTAGTGTAATTACTAATATGTTTGAGCTGAAATCTAACATTGTACTGTTTATTATTTACTTCTATCCTCCATTTTATCTTTTTTATTTATGTTTTTCGCCTCGTTCTTATTGTCATTTCTTTTTTAATGTTCCACTGCTTCCATCTGATGTGTGTGTATGGGAATAATTTGTTCACTAACATCTGAAAGTATAGCTTAATTTTTTTGAATAGAGCATGGAACATTTTAACTTCATCCCCTGCCCTTCTCTATTAACTTTTTTCTTTTTTTGCTGTTTTCAGAAACCTTGATATTATGTATACTTAAAATTTATTTGGACATTATTATTGTGGTCTTACTAGTCAGTATTGATTTAGATTTATGCACTATATACCCTTTCCCAGTGTTTTTAAATTCTTCTTGCATGATACTATTTCATACCATCTTATTATCCTTTTGCCTGAAGTAGTCTAGTTTTTCCTTTTCTTTCTCTTCCACTGTATTAGTGATCTTTTCTATCACTGAACACAATGCCTGACACCCACAATTTAGAGGAAGAGGTTTAATTTAGTTCATGGTTTCAGTCTGTGATCAACTGGATCCAAGGCAAAAACATCATGGCACAAGGGTGTAGTGGAGCAAAACTGCTTACTTCATGGTGGCTGGGAAGTGTAACAGGAGGACTGTGCTAGAGAGGAAGGGGCCAGAGACCAGACAGAGACCCACAGGCCACACCTCTGTGATTCACCTGGACACACCCAGAAGTGTGCTCCCCTAGTCCTCTGGGCATTCTGCAAGGCTACGGGCAATTGCTTCACCAAGTCCAGCCATCCTGGCAATCAGAGGCTTCTACAGTCATTTGCCATAGGTCTATCCTACTGCTCCAGTTGGTGGCAGACCTGGGTGTCATCCATGTGGCACTGACTGGATATTTAGACACATAGAATGCAAGTTGTGGGATCGTGAAGGCTTCCACCTAGATTTCAAAAGAAGGCCTGAGAGGGGGCTGGGGATTTAGCTCAGTGATTAGAGTGCTTGCCTTGCAAGCACAAGGGCCTGAGTTCGATCCCCGGTACCACACAAAAAAAAAAAAAAAAAAAAAAGAAGGCCTGAGAGACCAAGCAGTATGCCCTTGATAGGACTATGTGTGAAGCTGTGAGAATGAAACCAAATATATAGTAGAAGCCCAGGAAGACGCCAGAAACATGGATCGTCTGCTGAGGAAAGCCATAGACAGTGATCTGAACCAACCTAAGAAACAGACAATGTGGGCTGCAACCAGCAAGGCCTTAGAGGTGGCTTGCCCAGGCCCTTTAGAGTTCACATCTTACCACAACCTGCCTTGGGTGCTGGACATGGGGCTACAGGATTTAATGTTTGCCCTTCTGGGATTTGATCTTGCTTTGATCTGATTACTTTCTCTCCCTTATACCCCTTTTTGGAATGGAAATGTTTACCTTTTGCCTTTGTATGTTGGAAGTTTGACTTCATTTTGATTTTTAGAAGGGCATAGCTAAGAGTTTGCCTTGAGTCTCAGAGGAGACTTTGGACTTGACTTTTCAGCCCTGCTGAAACCTAAAACTTTGGTGACTCTTAGAGATGGGCCAAAAACATTTTACATAATGAAGTAGACATGAACTTTTGGGGGCCCAGTCACAGAATGGAAAGAGATTTCTAGATCTCCCCAAAGCCTCATGTGTTCAGGAGTGGTGCTTTTGGAAGGTGGTTGGATCCCGGGAATGCTATACTCACTGATGGATTGATCCATCAGTAAATTATAGTTAAATGTGCTGTTGGGAGGTAGGACCTGGTTGGAAAAGTTGTGTCACTGGGGATGTTCCTTCACAGGGTATATCTGCTTTCCTGGTTCCTCACTTCTCTGTTTCCTGGCTGCCATGAGGCGAGCAGCTTTCTTCTACTATGACCACCTACCTGTGAGCCAATTTAAACTTCTCCTCCTTTAAGTTGTGGGTGTCAGGTATTGTGTGCCAGCAGTAGGAAAGCTAATACACTTCATTTTGTTTTTCTTTGTGCTGCAATTTAGATGTTTTCTATTCACTTACCATCCAATTTATTAAACTCTCTTTGTACTGCATTTACTACTGTTATTAAATCTATATGCTCAATTCTTGAGTTGTTGTGTTTTTAATAATCATATTTAACATACATATTTTGCATTTATTTTAGTTTGATGAGAAAGTTATTCATGTTTTATTCTTTTATGTAAAATTTTTATACAGTTATTTTCAAGGCTATTTCCAAATATATGAATAGCATGAATGCATTTCAAATGTCTGTTTCTTACCCTTGGGTTTGGCTATTTAGTCATGTTTCCAGAAATGATTGATAATTTTTGGCTAAGTGTCAGATATTTTTAAAGGTTCTGGAAAATGTTATCCTCTTCTAAAGAGAATTTAATTTTTCCTGTCAGAATATGGTACAAGGAGCTCAATTAAATCCAGTTGATGCTGTCTATATCTGCTGCCTCTTACTCTGCCTCGTTCTTTAAGTGACCTCAAGTACACCTTGTGTTGTTGACTCAGGCCTCTCCAGCTTAAGAGGTTCTGAATTTCAAATTTTGTTTTTTCAACCCCACGAAACTGATGAAACTTGATTCTTGTAGTAGCTCTATCTCTCTCTCTCCATCTCTCTTTCCCCCCTCACAAAATATAAACTTAGGCAAATGTCCAGAGAAAAAGTTATACATAGAATATCTACTTTACTTGTCTACTGTTCCTTTTTTACAGGATCCTGATGCTTCAAGTCCTGGGCATCCTTGTAGTCATCAAACCCAATGAGACTGTGCGAGCTCAAGACCTAGTGTCCAGTATGGCAGTCATGATATGTATGTGGCTACTGAGAACTTGAAATAGAGCTATTCAAAATTTGTGTGTGCTTTAAATGTGAAATACCCACTAGAGTTTGAAGTTGTAGCACCATATTATAAAATATCTCTTTAATACTTTTATATCAAATATATGTTGAAATGATATTTTGAAATTACTGGATTAAATAAAATATATTATTAAAATGGCAGGTGCATGCCTGTGGGATCCCAGAATCTGGGAGGCTTGGACAGGAGTATTGTGAGTTTGAGCCCAGGTGAGTGACTTAGCAACTCGGCCAGAACTTGAATCAAAATAAAAAAGTGCTGGGAATGTAACTCAGTGCAGTAGTGCTGGATGCAATCCCCAGTATTACAAAAATAAAAATAAATTAAAAATAGAAATAAAACTACTTTTTCTGAATTTTTGTACCTGTTTTAATGATGTCATTCATACCAAATGATTCACATTATTTCTATGGGAAAGAACAGCTCTAAACTACTGTTTTCTGTTTGAACTCCACCCCATACTATGATGGGCAATGGCTTCAAATGGATAGAGTTACTACTTCAAAGGTGGGACTTACTTCTATGTGCCTCTCTCTTCTCAAGAATTTTAGCTCTTCAAATTCTGGTTGTTCTTGACTATTCACCAATCTCACTAAGCACTTTTTAATTCTTTCCTTCTTTTCTTCTTCCTTCTTCCTTCCTTCCCTCCTTATTCTTTCCTTTGTTCCTTCCTCTCTCTCTTCTTCCCTCTTCTCTTTTTCTTTTCCTTTTCTTTTCTGTTCATACTTCACAATTTTCTAGGCAGTGGGGACGTTTATTGTCACCCATATGTCCCAACCTCAAGCCAAATTTCTCTATTTGATTATTTTAAAAATGATTTTAGCAAATGCTATCTTTGTCCCTACATTCCCCTTGGGCATTATTTAGTATGGGTACAAATTACTTCTAACTTCTGGTATCTGCCCTTCTGCGCCTGCAGACCTTTTATAGAAACACAAGAAAATTTCTCTTCTCACTCGCAGGGCTGGCTGGAAGTGTGCAGAAAATAACAACCTGCGCCAGCACCTTCCACCGAAGGCTGATGGGAGGCAGAAACAGGAAACCCGCGGCTTCCTCTCCGCACAGGAGAACATCACAGAAGGCCCCGTTTCACCGTGTGAGGTACATATTCTTTTGCCTAGTGTTTCCTTGGTGCGTCTTAGTTCTCCGTTGTCTAGTGTTTCCTTTCTGTGAGATTCAGCCAGGTTTTTGTGTATAAAAGTAGATTTTTCTTATTGTTGGTAAGCAGGGTTTTAATGTATAAATCCATGTGACACACACTCTGTTATCCACTGAATGAGTTTACTTTTAAAACACGTTGTCATTCTCTCGAATCTGTGTCCCTACTACCTGGACCACAGACAGTGCAGGTCCATAGCCCGTGAGGAACTGGGCTACACAGAAGAAGGTGAGTGCTGGAGGAGGGGCGAAGCCTCATCTGTATTTCCAGTCACTCTCCATTGTCTGCATCACTGCCTGAGCTCCGCCTCCTGTCAGCTCAGCAGTGGCATTAGATGCCCATAGGAGCTCCAACCGTACTGTGAGCTGTTCGTGTCGGGGATCTGGTTGCTCTGCTGAATCAGCCCAAAACCATCCTTTCCACCCCTCAGCCAAGGTCCGTGAAAAAATTCTCTTCTACAAAACCACTCCCTGGTGCCAAAAAGTTGGGGACCACACTCAAGGCTAATTGTCTAGAAGTAAAATTGACGGAGCTTTGAGTCAATATATTTTTTAAAATATAAAAAATGAAATTTAAAATTGTATAAAACAACCTTTCAACAACTCTCTGTGATGAAAGTGTTCATTATACATTGCGAACATGTACTAATAAAAATAAATTAAAAAGTAAAAATATAAAAACACAGTTTCAACTTTCCAAATTAATTTATGAGGTTTCCAGTTAGTCCACATCATCACTGATATTCAGTATTGTCATTTGTATAATATTAGTCATTCCAGAGGATTTAGAATTGTATTTCATTGTGGTTTTAATTTGTATTTCTCCAATGAATAATCCTTCCATGTGTAGCAGTAAGTGTTCTAGTTTTTCTCCACTTATTGCTTGGTTGTCTTACACTTTAATTGTTAATGTTCTTTGGGTCTTGTTATATTCTAGGTAGAAACCCTTTGATAACACACACAAATGTATATAGTTTTATACATATGTGTATGTATATATATGAATATTTTGTTCAGTCTGTGGGTTTCATTTTTATATTTTAGTGTTGTCTTTTGATGAGCAAAAGCTTTAGTTTTTGTGGAATCTAATTGATCACTTTTACTTTTATCATCGATTTTGTTTCTGTATAAGAAATACTTGCCAAGCCAGAGATCATGAAGATATTCTTAGGGTTTTTTTTAATTATAAGATTTATATTTAGTTCTGTGTCCTACTTGGTTTTGAAATTGACAGTCACTTTATTTTCTTTTCTTTTAGGTTTTAGTCTCAAAGTTCTCAATAGTTTAATAGCTCTTTGATATTTTTGAAGCCAACTTTTTAAAAATGTTTTGTCTATTTTTCTTCTCGTATTCTGATTGCCTGTTTATTAATTTGCAAAACTCTCATGGAATTTTTGTTTTAGGGTGTATTTACTAAGGATTCAAAAGGAGTTTTGTCATGGGCCACCCATCAGGAACAATTTTAAACTGAAAATTTAGGACATGATTTTTGTTTTTTTAAATTTTGTTTTATTTTAATGGTACATTTTAGATGTACATAGCAATAACATTCATCATATGGGGTTTGTGGCTGTACATGATATATCTTGTTGCTTCCTTTTTTCCCATTCCCTTCCCCACACCCCCTCCTCCCTCCTTATTTACAAAAGCTTTGTTTCCATTTTTTTCCTTCCATTTCTTATTTCTCTTGTCGGACATGATTTTTGAATGAGAAGCCTAGAATTCTTCAATGCTACAGTTCATAATAATGATTAGAGCAAAATTACTAATATTCCAATATATTACCTATATTAATACAATGTTACTAGGTTCTTCCTACCACCCATTTACTATAGAGAATGGTAGGAAAAGAATGGTAGGATTTCTGTTTCTAAGCATGCTTTTGAGGTGTTTGTTTGTTTTTTTGTTTTCTTTTTTTCCTGCAACAGTGCCATTGTCAACAGAACAAGTAGTGGATATCTCTCAGATACTTTCAATCTTCTTTCAGATCAATTTCACTGAGTTTTCTCAGGCAAAGAGGAACCAAAAGAACCCTTCTCTTGTTTTCTGTGAATAGTACGTTTTTAGTAATGATTGGATAATATGTTCATTTGTTAAATACTTTTTTAAAAATGTGAGGAATGTCCTTGCTATTCAAAACCTGTTTTTGCTACTGTACAAACTTTATTTTTCCTTAAAATTTTCTGACTTGAGCTGTTTCTCCCTTTCTTGATATCCTGTGTTGGTTATGGTAGGGACTTTTCTTCATCTTACTTCTAGAGTTATGGAACCCAATGTCTGACACTTAACACTTGGCTGGTGGCCTAATCAAATTCTCCTTACTTCAAACTAGTTATCTCTTCCCCATAATTAGTACAATTTTCTCCCAGATTCTGGCAATGGCTGTTTATAAATTCTAGTTTTCTCTGTTGTTGTGTTTACGTTTTTCTGGGCCTTTAACAGGTAATTTAGCAGGAAGTTGGGAAAGAAGATGTTTTTGAAAATATATATTATCAATCAAATTGTTGATATAAAAATGAATGAGGATGACTAGATTTTAAAAAATGGCCAATTATGACCAAAATTATAGTGCATTTTAATTTAAAAATGCCAGGTTCTTGCAATGTATATTTTCAGGCAATAAACGATTTACTCCAAGTTACATATTAAAAAGGTAATTATCTCCATTTGTTTAGGAAAAAATGGTCGCCCCTGGAGAGCAAATAAGTTGCTATTTTCTACCTTGTGGTGAAGTAGACTCTGCTGCTCTCTTTAAAATGATACGCTGCAGTGTTTGACTTATGAGGTTAAACGGTATACTCCTTCTCCAAAGGCTGAATGACACACTCAGGTTATCTTCTGCGATCTTCCTCTATGCCAAGAAACTAAGTACAATTCTGTTGCCTTTCAAGCATAAACAGAGGCTCAAGATTCTGTGAACAAAAGTTGAATCAACCAGTTATGAGAAAGCAAGAGCTTGCCAATTACAAAACTCAGCCAATTCTACTAGTATTTGTCGCCAGCCATCCTGTATGTCACTTCTATTGTCATCCACAAAAGCATGGCTTTTCTAATCCCATTGTAATGAGCAACTGAAAAATGTAGGCAGTTCTTAGTAAATAAATATTTCTGATTTATAGTGTTTCTTAGTGGGACATTTCCAATCTGTAATGAACAACTGATGGCAAATTCTAGTGATGTTTCTTGTGGCAAGAACCCAGTGAGCGAAAGAAACAAAGAAGGCTCATAATACATTAACATTTACAAAGCCAAAGTAGAAGTGAAGTCTGGAAGTGAATCGTGGCCACTGAATCTATAGCAGATCCCTCCCTAGCCACCCTTTATGAGCCGTATATAGAATTTAATTGCTTGGAACCTTTTTCTCAACATGGGTTCAAAAGCTTCCTACAGCTTGGCAAAATGAATCAGAACAGCACTCAGCATGGGTAATTTCCTTTAAGATTTACTGTTTCCCAAAGATTCAACATGATCCCTAAAATTAGCTTATTGTTCAATATTCTGGTTAAGGCATTCATGATATATCTTAAAAATGCAAATATTTTCTTAGGGAAGCTAATATATTAAATAATGGTGAGCATTAAAGCATAATGAGATTATTATCTGGAAATTAGATACTAATTTATTCAGCAGAGCACTGAGAAACTATGAATAAAACAGGTAGTTTAGATAACAGAGAACGGATTAACCAGGATCTGAAGTATCCGGGCCATCACAAAAGATTTTGCCAGTTTTAGAATTTATTTAATAATGAATCTTTGGTAAATTGTCCTAGTTTTTTCTGCCTATGCCCTTTCATGATTATGTACTTTTATTTAATGAAGGAGTCATGGGAGAAGCCACAAAGTAGAATCCCAGGTTGCATTAGTCAGCTTCCTACCACTGTGACAAAATACCTGAGAAAAATCAACTGAAAAACAGGAAAGGGTTATTTTGGTTCACATTTAAGTTTCAGTCTATGGTCACTTGGCTGCATTGGTTTTTGGCTCACGATGAAGCAGAACTTCACGGTGACCTTGTCATTATTTC
The DNA here is from genome assembly GCA_004026905.1 of Hystrix cristata. Lineage (NCBI taxonomy): Eukaryota > Metazoa > Chordata > Mammalia > Rodentia > Hystricidae > Hystrix > Hystrix cristata. The sequence goes on along the minus strand of PVJO010016118.1, from coordinate 13,708 downwards.
CCAGAGTCTCAGTGTTCTAAATTACAGCACAAAAGAAAGTCATGTCAGGCATTGTTCTTCTGGACTGGTGAAAGGGAGAGGCCTGATCTGAAGTGTGTGTCTGCTTAGAGCAGTTTCCCCCTGAGGATTGTGGTCTAGAGGCCTGGTGCCTGACTGGTGGTGCTGAGACTGTAGAGTCTCTTTAAGAGGTGTGGCCCAGTAAAAAGTCATTTACTCATGAGTAAATGAATCACAAATGAATCACAGTTGTCTCTTGGGAATGGGTCAGGGCTGGTGGAAGTGTGTTCATTCCTGAGAAAAATGAATTGTTATAAAAGTGAGCTTTCCCCCTTTTCTGTTCTCTTGCTTTCTTGTTGTACATGTGCATGAAGGTGGGGCTGGCTCCCTTTCTGCTCCTCGGCCATCTTATGGTATAACAAGATGGTGGTGCCATACACTGGACTTTCCAGTCCCTAGAATTTTAAACCAAATAAATCTCTTTTCTTTCTATAAGATCTAGAATTAGATATTTTATCATAGCAATATGAAACGGACCAAGGCAATTCCTGTTCTTGAAAGTGACATGGTATGATCTCCATAGATCAGTCTACTGGGGACCCTGACACAGTGTGGCACCTGCCTGGTGGTTTGTGGGATGCTTCCCAGCAGGTGGCTGGACAGGAGACATTTTGGTCTATCCAGGGATAAAAACTATCCAGGGATAAAACCTCTGGGAAACAAGACAGGCACAGGACTGGGGCAGAGAAGGGCCAAACAAATGACAAAATTGGCAACTTTATGGTTTTGCTACGGCTGAAAAACCAAATGTAGAAACTTGCCAACTACCTGCCTGATTACTCAGTCAGCAGCTCTACCCAGAACTACAGTATTGGAGACACAGACATAAAGTTAATCTTTATTTAATGTGCTAGAGGTTTGTTACACAAAGGCAATTATTATAAAATATCCTACATGGAGAACAACTTAGTCTTAAATAAAATGAATTTTCTCTTAAAGTAATTATAGAAATCTAGCTGGTCAACCAAACTTACATACTCAAAGTTTCACAGATAACTTTCTTCCAAGTTTCTTCTGTGACATTTCTACATTGAAATCTAAGATCTTCTCTAGCTTTAAAATTGTATGTTAATGGGATCTAAATATATACATCACTGGAATCAGAATCTTACTGCTGGATTAGAAAGAACCTTAATATAGCCTTCTGTGTCCTCCTCCCTCCGCCTGCTGCTCGAATCTACACTAGGGTAACTACAGAGAAGGGAAATGCAGGTCATCCGTGCTTTCTGGGAAAAGCTTCCTTCTTAGAAGGGATAATTTCTTTCTACCTTCCATCCATTAGCCTTAAGCCTGGGTCTTAGTTGGGTGAATACAATGCCAATCTCTCCTTTAAAGTGTCTAAAAATCAGTTACCAGACTCTCTGAGACTTGAGCTGACCAAATGTTAAAATTCTCTGAGTAGTCCCTTCAATGAAAAGACAACAGGATAATGCTGAGTCATTTTCTCATCTATCCCATTTTCTTTCTGTAAAGAATTATACTTTTCATACATTGAACATGATTGGACAGCTTCTTTCAGCAGACCTAAGACTCAGTTCTCAGAGTTCCAAATGCAGACTAAAATGTTTTTCAAAGCTTTAGTTATTTTAAATGGTGGATGATTATCTTCAAAAATATAAATATTGTTAATTACAGGCAAATATTTACCAGATTGAAAGCTTATTTAATCATTCAATAAGTAGATCTTCTTCTGCCAAGTTCTATTTTGTCTTGGGGACACAGTGGGGAAAAGATACAGCAACACCCTCACGAAGCTGTGCTTGGAGAAACTGGCAGAAGAACAGGAAATTAAAGTACGATGCCTACAGGGTCCCCAAGCAGCAGAGTGGGCTCCCGAGGAACAGGACAGTCCTCTGAACGGATCACAGAAGCCAGGGCCACAGATGGCAGGGCAGAGTGGGCGGGATTCTGCACAATGAAGGGCACCTTGACAGCAGAGGCGAACGGTGTGGGGAAGATCATCTGGGAAGGAGGGTTATTGGGATACAGATTTGCAAGTGAGAGAAATGACGCATTCAAAAACTGTAATTGCTCACACGTGAGCTGAAATCTGGGAGGAAGAGGAGAGAAAGAAGGGGAGGAGCAAAAGGAGGAAGAAGAGAAAGGAGGGTCAGGAGTGGGGAGTGAAAAGAGGGTGAGGGCTACGATGAGGAGTTAGGGGAGGCCACGTCGTGACAGTCCTTGTCATCTCTGTCAAGGACTTTTTGTCTCTGGGCAATGAGACGGCAGCACTGAAGGATGCTAAAAGGACACATTTTAGAAAGATCTCACTGGCCGAAGCGTGATGTGGAGAAGGAATGAGGATCAAAACTGGATGTGGGGACATAAATCGTGAAAGTGCTGGGACAGCCCAGTCAAGGGGAAGACTGGCCTGGATCCAGGTTGCAGCTGGGAGGTGGAGAGATGTTGGAAAATGCAAAATGTGCTGTGAAGGAAAGAAGAATTTGGATAGTGGGGTGAAAGCAAACGTCGACACTGACATCCAGGAGTCTGCTGGAACAACCATGGGGGAAAAGTTGCAAACGGAAGAAAGAGAAAATTGTTAGGGTTGTGGCTGTGTTAAGACTGATGTCCTTGACTGGGTATAGTGGCACATGTTTGTAATCATAGCACTCTAGAGGCTGAGGCAAGAGGATCGCTGCAAATTTGAGATCAGCTTGGGCTACATAGTGAGTTTAAGGCCAGCTTGAAGGGCATAGTGAGACCCTGTCTCAAAAAAAAAAAAAAAAAAGACTGATGCCCTCTAGGGGAAATCTGAAAGATAATATGCTACAGTACACACACACACACACACACACACACACACACACACACGCGCGCATATATACATATATATGCTACACATGTGCTACAATATATTATGCACACATATACATGCATACGAATATAATAATGAAAAATATACATGTATATACATATATATTCTCTCCTGAGTTCAAAGCTGAGGAGAGAATTTAGGAATAGAGATAGGTTTTCGAATCAGCAACCTTCAAGCAGAAAGCAAAGCCCATTGCTCAAGGAGAATATGAAAAATCGAGATGATGAGGAGCCTGGGGAAGGGTCCCCACGGGCTGATCCAAGAACCAAGTGTATCAACAGGAGATACTGAGTGACCCAAGAAGACTGCTCCCCCAGGGAAGGAGGAATTGGCTGAGGAGGCGGAGGCTACGGTAACCCCAGTGTCCCTCCCTGCAGCACCCGCCAGCACTTGTGTGGCTCCAGCTGCCACCACTCGGCCAGTCCAGCTTCTGCAATTCCAGTTCCCCAGGCTGGTTCTCGGAGTGACCTGACCCTGGCCGGATCCTCTACTACCATCATCTCCTACTGGGTCTCCAGTCCTGGGGTGTGACTCTCTTGTGCCGTTGTGAATCCTTAACTTCATCCTCTTCCCTTGCTGGGCACAGCTCTCCTGTGGCCTGTGTGACTGAGTCCCTGAATTAAACCCCTGTGCGCAAAAGCTGGAGATGGTTTCTCCTTCCCCAGGTGGACTCACACTCACAAAGTGTCCCTTCCTCCAAACCCTGAAGAAGCCATTTATTCTGCTTTTGTTTTGTGGTTTCACACCTACACTAACGAGGAGCAAGAAGCATCAGAAACCTAAATGGCAGACCTAGTTCCAGCAAAAACTTAAATCCCAGGATTTGGAAGGGGCCCCAGAGTTACGATTGTAATGAAAACAGCCCCTGGAATTTGGCCCTTCCGGACTTTAGGGCTTCTTGGTCACACCACCCCATTCCCACAACACAATCTCCACTTAGGCTCTTGTCAGAGACACATCTCAGTCCTTTCCTGACTCTTCAGACCCAACATCTGTGAGAAATGTGCCTAGGAATCATGACCTTGCGTTTACTGCATCATCTTCACAACTTTGAGCATTAGGAAATCCCCACAAGGACTCCTGGCTCTGTGGCGTGTTGATTTCACCAGGACATGGGAGAAGGGCCACCTTTTGTCCCATTGCCATCAACATCTAGAAGGAAGAGAAGACATTCTGGAAGTCTCACCCTGCAGACTCATTCTGCAGCCCACAGTAAGTGCAGGAAGAGGATATTTTTTCCCTATAACTTCATAGTCATTGTTTTACCAATGGGACAGCCATAATTCCAACCCTGTGTAATTTGTGAGGACTCTGGGTTACATGACCGTGACCTGATGACCCCACAGCTGGCTTCTCAGCTGCCTCCTTGGTTGCATCATGAGCTTGGGTGCCCACTGCACCTTTTTATAATTCTCTTTAGGAGGAAATAGAAAACGGAGGGAGGATATTCATTTAACAGCTTGCAGAAAAGACCTGAAAGAAGTACCTATTGTGCTGTGGTCTAGAGGGAATTTGTTTCTGGGTCTGATTTCAAGTCAGATACGTTTAATGAAGGGTAGTAAGTTCAGAGTCAAAGCTCCTCCCCCTCTTCACTAGCAGTGTGCGGGGTGCTTGTGAACGCTGGCGTGTCTGCCTTGAGCCAGGGCTGTCTCTTGGAACTCCTTTTCTCCCCCCTTGTCACTCTGTCCCACTGTTCGACTTCCCTTCTCCCATCCTCATCACATGCAGTGATTTCTTTGTTTATTCTTTGTTCTCTTCTCTTTGTGCTCTTGTTCTCTTCTTTTCGACTCTCACAGTCTCTTCATCTCCTCAATCCCTCTCTATTCTAATGTCAAATAAGTAACATCACTCTTAGGAGCCACTCATGCCTCAGTGGGCCTCTCTTCCTTCAGGAACTCTTCATGGTGATTTTTCCTAATTCTCATTTCACAGTGTTTTTTAGATTCTCTCCATGAGTAGCTTTGCGCTCTTTGATGTTTTTCTTCCTTTAGTATCTCCCTGGCACCATGGCACTGCCTCCCGTACAGAGAGAGGGTCACAACGTCCTGGCACCCGCTTCTCTGTATTTCCTTAGAGGCAGAGTGTGTACAGCTGGGGTAGGGGCTGCAATCACAGACCCCAGTGCACTTGTACTCGGTGGTGTACATGCCACTTTGCAGGGAGACCTGCTGCCTCTCTCACTCTGGCTGGGGCCCAATTCTCTCCTCCTTGAACAGTCACTTGCTGGGGCCGATGCAACAAGTGCAGAAGTCATGCTGACAAGATTGAAAGTGCTCGCACCCCGGGGCTTGCTCCCTTGCTGTGGGGCGCCTCCGTCGCCAGGTGAGCAAGGCCAGGCTGGCCAGCTGCATGGTGAGGACTTCATATGGGCTGAGAGGACCCTGTAGATTGTGATGGGAGCTCTTGGGGGTATTTTTAGGTCCTTTGACTCTTCTTCGTCTTTAAATATTTGGCAAACGTTTAAATTAAAAAAAATTTAGGGCTGGGGATTTAGCTCAGTGATTATAGAGTGCTTGCCTTGCAAGCACAAGGGCCTGAGTTCAATCCCTGGCACCACAAAAAAAAAAAAAAAAAAAATTTAAAACCACTGTTTGGTATCACTTCTCTGTGAATTTAGATTTTTAATTTCTTGTTTGCACATTTGACTTTTAAATCTCCTTGTAGTTTCCCCAGCAGGGTTACCAGTGGGATGCGTTTGCACATAAACCCATTTTTGCCTTGTGATTGTGCATCAAATTATGGAAGTGGCATTTGTGATGTTTGTTACTCGTTCACTAGCTTTGGAGCGGGCCGCTAGGCAGCACAATCTACTCTGTCTACGTGAGGTAACCGCTGCACAACTCGAGGGACAGCATACAGCATGTTCACGCATGTCGACTGAACGATAGCAAGAATCTCTAACTCATTCTTCGAATTGAAAGTGAAATACTTCTGCCATCTTGAGTTCCTCTTATAGGAAACTGGTGTAGTAGTGTATTTACTTTCTCACACCTTTTTTTAATTGAGATAAGCTACTTTTGCATTTGTAAGTCTTTGTTTTGTCTTTGTGTTTGTCATACTTGTAATTGAACCCAGGGCTTTCGCGCTGAGCTACATCCCCGGTCATTTTTTTAATTTTTAGTTTTTTCCTCTTTAATTTGAGACAGGGTCTCACTAAATTACTAAGTTGTCCTGACTGGGCTTGAACTTGCAAACCTTCTACCTCAGCCTTCCAGAGTGATGGGATTATAGGCATGAATCACAAAGCCTGGCAGAGTTCTGATACTCAGATTTCCACACAGATTTCTGATACTCATTTTAAGGAATAATTACTAACCAGCGGAACTAGGGTTGGGAAAGAATAGGAAATATAGCAGAAGGCAAAGTTGCAAGAAGTTTTTACAGTGTGGTCTTCACTCAGCTATGGGAAGCAGACACAAAGTAAACTCGGCCTTCAAACAGTTCTCAGGAACGGGTTGGGTGAGCGAGTCGATAGGCACTTAAGAAGTATTGAAAGAACCAGGTACTTCTGTTATTTTTTTCACATGTGCATTAGGTAGAGTTAAGGCTGTGTTTAGCTTCTGTGTTTGGGGGAGAGTTGAGAAACACCTACTTAGCTTTGGCAATATGACTGAGTTAAATAAACATTTCCCAGACTGTTCGTATCTCAAGCTTCTAAGCTAACTAGAACGTGAGACCTTAAAGGCATGTTTCAACAGCTACTAATTATAAAGCGTTGAACACTTGAAGACTGAGGATAACAACAACAACAAAAGAAAATATCAATCAAATGCTTTTTCTCTGTATGTGATCAGCAAAGTGAATTTCAAGCATTTCATTTACACTTTAGAAAAGGAAGATGTTGAAATATTTCTGTTACATAGAAAAGAGGTTGGCCAACTATAATCTGGAAATCAAGTCTGGCCTGCCACCTGCTTTGGTAAATAAGGTTTTATTGGAACACGGTTTGCCATTCATCCATAATAGTATCTATGGGTGCTCTGGGGCTTCAACAGCAGTGTTGAGTATGTGGTATGCAAAGCCTATATATTTGCTATCTGCCCTTGTGCAGGAAATGTTTTGGCAACCAGAGACACAGGAACAGGTAAATGATAACTGTATTTATGAATATCTAGGACGACCAGTCACTGGAGGTGTGTAGAGCAGCAGTCCTCAACCTTTTTGGCACCAGAGACCAGTTTCATGAAGGTAATTTTTCCGTGGACCTGGGTGTGGGGGAGTGTGTTTGGTGTGATTCAAGGGAGCACAAAATCTAGGTGTGTTATGTGCTCAGTTCACAGCAGGGCTTGGTGCTCCTATGAGAATCTAATGCCCACTGATCCAACAGGAGGTGGAGCTTAGGTGTTGATGCCAGCGAGAGGAAGTGGCTGGGAACAGAGGTGAAACTTCACTCACCTTCCGCTTCCTAACAGAAACTGGATCGAGGAAGCAAGAGCTCCAGAAACCTACTTTCATGGGACTGGGCAACTCTTTGAAGGTTTCGACATCAGCAGTGACGGAGTCAGGACAACAGCTCACCAAGAAAGAAAGTACTGGCAGCCACAGAGGGGCATTTGTGAGTACAGCTCACACCCACTTATGTGAATTTGTTTTCTAATCACACCTGCAGCGAGTTCGTCTCTGCATCCTCATGAAATCAAGGCTGAAACTATTCTAAAATATTTCACTGAGGTCTCTTGAGGAGGTCAATTGTATTCGGTGGTTCTGTGGGATCACTTAGAAGGGAGAGTATCACGCACAAAGCAAGGGAAGAGGAGGGCCTGTCCCCACGGGACCAGGTAACAAGTACCATGCGGTTTGGGCAACACTTGACTATGGTGCAGTTTTGGTGTCGAGGGAGGGAGAGGCCAAGATGGCGGGTGGCAGTAGGGACCCGAGAGCCCGTTTCATGCAGTGTGGTTGAGCAGAAAGGTGGAATAGCCTAGGAGCTTGGCGGACACGGTGGTATAATTGCTGTGAGAGTCTCAGAACAGCCCCAGAGATGGGGGGCGGGTGCCGGCAGACCTGAGTGGCGTTTGGAGACAACCACCCAGCAATGAAGTCTCAACCAAGACTCTAAGTTGCCTAAAAGATCACATTGGGTGGGAGGAAATTAGTATTTTATCAGAATTTTTTTTACATTTGTTTAAAAGTAACTGAAAGAAGCCAGTTGTGGAGGCTAAGGCAGGAGGAATTCGAGGTCAGCTTGGGCCAAATAGTGAGTTCAAGGCAACCCTGAACTGCATAGTGAAACTCTGTCTCAGGAAAAATAAATAAATAAAAATAAACAAATACATAAAATAAGTAAATAAAAGTAGCTAAAGGAATCAAAGTAGATGGGCCTCAGAAAATTAATCTTAGACCAGCAGCAATATGAGGAAGAGAGAATGTGCCTGTTAGCTTTTCCTCCCGTCCTCCATCCACACATTTCTCTTTTGATGAAAAGCAATGGCCCCTGGAATAGTGTATTTTTCCCTGGAAGTTTACAGGAGGCCAACGTAAGAACCCCTTCACCCTCCTAGAGGGGCTTTGAGATCAAGCTCCAAAATTGCTATCATAAAGAGAGACTAAATACTGAGAAAATGTGGCCTCTTTACAAATCAAAGAAGGATTTATTTTTCTCCTAACTTTGGCCATGTCATAGTCTTTCATAGTCTGTGCTAAAAAAGTGCTGCTATTTTTAGAAAGATTCTCCCAGGAAAAGGGCCCCATGTCTATTAATTTCACGAAGTATTTATTCTATAGCTGGAGGAATGTATTTTCTGGAAGAATGGTTTATATGTAAGAGTAATATTCTTCACCACAGACCATTGCTAAATAGCTTCAGATTCATCACAGAAGTAAAGTGAAAGCTGTAGGTGTTAGCCAGTTCCACCAAAAAATGTCTTTCTCATCAAACATATTAGAAAAATGCGGAGTCAAAAAATAAATGGCTTGTTTACTTCTAAATGCAGGTTCTTAAATATGCTAATAGGTAAAGTACAGTTGTATGAGGAGGACATAGAGTAGTTTTCAAATGTATTAACCAACAGGACCTTTTCGCATATCATAATATTACACAAAGTGCATTTGGTCTTTGTATGTTTCAAAATCTCTATTTATTACAGGACAGGAATTTGCTCAGGGTGGTAGGAATTTGAGAGTACTCATTGTCTTAGGCAGAACTCTTAGGGCTGAAGGTAATAAAAACTGTAAAAACAGAATGTACTGGACATAAAGCTGAGAGAGAATTGCTGAGGTGGCCGAGCAGGTGCTCAAAGGGACGACTTCTCCCATCCTTCCGGGTCACCTCTCTCCTCTTCCACCTCTTAGCTCTGTTTTGCTGTTTTGGTTTCATGTGAGGTTTTGTGTTTTGTTTTGTTTCTTCCCCAGGTGGCAAATGTGTGGTTTAACAGGAAAGCATATTTCTTTTCTGAGAATCCCTGCAAGATCCTGTGACTGTGCTCATCAGCCAGCTTGAGTGCTGTGTTTATCCTTAAGCAAAACACGGCAAACGGGGGATGTAGAAGCAGGACCAAGCAAGTCCGGGTCACACTTTCACCCCACGATGAGAGGAAAGAAGGAAGAGTTATTTCCAAACTACATGGAGTAGGTTCTTTTATTTTTTTCTTAGTATGTGTTTGAGATCACTACTAATTACATTCACCTTGGGGACTTAGTACACATACATATTGCATCTTGGTCATTTTTACACCCCCCACCACTTTCCTTCCTTTCTAGAGCCCCTTCCCATCTCCACAGAGTCTACCTCTTTTTCTTACTATCTCTCTTTTACTTTGCATTTAAAATTATTTATATTCCAGGTCTCTCATACTAAAGAAACCATGTACTTTTTAGTCTTCTGTGCCTGATTTATTTAACTTAGGATTATGGTCTTAAAATCCAACCATTTTCCTACAAGTGACTCAATTTTATCCTTCTTTATGGCAGAGTAGTACTCCGTTGTGCTTATATACCACATTTCCTTTATCCATTCATCTGTTGGATAAATAAAATGTAATTCATAGAAAATGTAATTCATAGGTAAAGTCCATGATTTAGCTATTTTCAGTTGTGCTGCTATAAACATGGGTATGTGTATAACTGTAATATAATGACTTTAACTCTTTCAGGAAGATATCCAGGAGGGGTATAGCTGGGTCAAATGGAATTACTGGTCTTGGGGTTTTTGAGGAATCACCATACCGATTTCCACAGTACTGTAGTTATACTCGCGTATATTCCCACCAACAGCATAGGTTTCAATACGAGAATTCTTTTAATGGAAGACAGAAGAAGAGATTGTAGGCAGGCCAACAATCAACAGATGTCCGCTGAGTTTTCTCATGCATACATAATGTCTGCCAGGCATCCCCTTGTTCACTCTTTTTACTTGTCAAAGTCATCCATCGTCTTCGGTTTTCTGTTAGTCACCAGATTGAACAGGTGAACTCACCTGGAAGGAAACATTTCCATGACACCTACACTCGACCTTGTACAAATTATGACAGTCACTCTGCAACCAGACAGTACGAAGATTCTCTCAAAGAGTCACCCACAGAGCGTGGTCCTAGAATGATGCTACCAGCATCAGCTGGAAGTATTAGAAAGGCGCTTCCTGGGTCCCCACTAGGGGATCAGATATTAATTTAAATCAAATATCTGCGGGGAGTCCAGCTGTTTGCATTTTCTCAAGCCTTCCCGCTGACGCTCAAACAGGCTGAAGCTTGAGAAGCGCTGCTGTCTAAGTCGTTGGTCTCCGGAGTCTTAGGGGGCAGCTTTTTCTTAGTAATCTGCATGTGGAGCTCTTCTCTGATTATTTCTGAGTCAACAGTTCTGGAATGGTGTTTGTTCATCAGTATTTTACAACAGGAAAATAAAATTCCAAATGCACAAAATGTGAGACTACTATTTGAAAAGAGCAGAATGACTCAGGAAAGGCTGGGGGCTAAATTGCAACAGCGTGCAGCCGCCACCACGCTCCTGCCACAGCCCTTTCCTTGGAAAAGACTGGAAACTGAGTGATCCCAGGATTTGAAAGCAGTTGTTGGAGAGAGAACTGGAGCCAGGCAGGCTAACGACACAGGACGTGTCCTGGCTGAGCCACACTAGGAAACCCAAGGAGAGACAGGCGCCAGCAACTCTGCAGCCCGGGAGATATTTGGAGGGCGCAGGACCAAGAACAAGAGGAAAGCGTCTCAAGAAAAGCATCAGGTACTCTCGCACGGGCAGGAGGCAGCGCTCCGAGCACCAAGAGATTCTGCAGCCAGGCTATGGACGGTATTCATCCAGACCTTTTCCACGATGCCAAGTCTCTCATTTCAGCCCTCCTGCCACACATGGAAAACAACTCAGCAGCCTCATCATCTTAGACTAAAGAAGGTGAAGACATCCTTCAATAAGAATCTTGGCCGCTCTGGCGATCTCAATATGTATTAGACATACCAGCCACAAGTGCTTGATTCCCAGAGCGATAACTACTTGGGGAAGAGCAACCAGCTGGGCAGCGTAAGGAAAGCCTTTCTGAGCATGTTGAGATGTAGACACCAGAATGGATTACCTGGGGGGCAGGTGCTGAGGAAGGCATTTCCCTGGAGGGAGCTGCCTGCCGAGTGTTGCCCTTGGTGTTCTGAGATGGTCCGCACTCCAGCCAAGGAAGTAGATATGGGACAGGATCTCCTGGCTGCACTGCCAACACATCGAGGACTTGGTAGAGCGAGGCAAACAGACTGTTATCAGTTTGCAATACTCCTCTGACGGCTCCTCTGGGGTTCCCTGACAATCCAGATCAGAGCGTGACATCAGCCTGCTCTTCTTGATTGAATAATCAGGGGTGTTCCCACTGGTGGGTTTTAGGGGCCTTTTGAATATTTTTCTTCCTACTTTTAATCATTTCATTAGCATGTCTGCTAAGTGCTAGTGATGGCTGGAAGCTGGAGGGAAGTCTGAAGTCAGTTTTGCTGCAGGGCAGTAGCTCTGCTTTCGGAAGTGGCCTCCTAGAAATGAAGAAGGGCCCAGAGTTTAGTAAACTGCAGAGGGGGGGCCGTCCATTTGGCCTCTCCCAGAAACAGTGTGGTGAAGCAAAGACGGTGGTTTTGACCGTTGATCTGAACTCACACGCTTGCAGATTGAACCTCCGATCATGGCTGGTAAGAGCAGGAGCACGCTGCATATCCCATGGGGGACCCTGGGGAGAAGCAAAGGGGCCAATGAATGTTCAGTACCATGTCCCCGTCTCGTAGGTGCTGCTGAGCAATAGAACCCTGGTGCATCTCCCCAACAGCATCCCCAAAAAGGTGGGAAAAGAAGTAAGAGAAGAAAGAAAAGAAGCAATCAGAAGTGGGAATGTAGGACCTGAGCCCACAGCACACAAGCCACCAGGGCTGCCACTGCACTCTGATGCTCCTGTCTGCTATTGCTACCACTGTCGCCCCTCCTGCCTTCAAAGTGACTGAAGACCAAGTACGCAAGTCCACTTTCTCTGGTCATCTCACCAGTGAGAGGCAGACCCTGGGTCAGAGCCCGTATGTGCTGAAATCCAAGTTTATGTACTTGCTATACCCGTGAGATAGTGAACAAAGTCCACATCCCAGAGGAGCAAGGCTTTCTCTTGCTTTAAACTGTTTTCCCTTTTTATAAAGTGATGTCTTGCTTTCTTTCATATTCCTTGTGAAGACCTAAGCTACACTAGGTTCCCTAAGCTTACTCTGGCTCCCTGGGACCTGGCAGAGCCTCGGCACACAGCTTGGGTCTCTTCCTGTCTCCACTCCAGATCTTCTGTCTGGCAGACCAGCCCTCCACACAGAAACTAGGCCCCAGACACCTCTGCCTCAGAATGGTGATATTTCAAATCTCCATCTGGGAACTGTATTACCTGCAACCCACAAATTGTGATATATTTTACTTTTTGTTTTAATTTTCAAATATCCTTCTACATTTCTTCTTTGACATAGTGATGATTTAGATGTGTGTTGTTTAATTTTCAACAGTGGGGAGATTTTACCATTATCTCCCTTTTATTGATATTCAGTTTAATTCCATTATGGTCAGAGAACACACTTTGTATGATTTTCTTTTTTCTTGAAACCACACCATATGCAAGTTTTATTACTTTTATTATTTTTTTCATTTTTATTTTTGTGGGGAGTGCTGGGAATCGAACTCAGGGCCTTGCACTTGCTAGGCAAGCACTCTTACCCTGTGCTAAATCCCCAGCCCGATTTTATTGTTAAGTGTGTTTTATGACCAAAATACGGTCTACCTTGGTGAGTGTTCCTATACACTCAAAAAGAATGTGTATTCTGGTGTTGGACAGAGCAGCAGATGAGCATCAGTCAGACCCAAACGATCGTGGTGATCTTTCATTTCTGTTTCCCTATTGAGTTCATCTCTTTATTTATTACCAAGAGAAGTCGTGAAGTCTCCAACTATAATTCTTCATTTATTTTTATCACGTAACCTCTCTTCTATTTGGAAGTTTTGTTGTTAGGTATGTAAACATTTAAGTGATTATGTTTAGTCAGTTATGCAATGACCCTCTTTTTTCCTGACAACTTTCCTTGCTCCAAAGTCTATTTTTTTTCCAATTTTTATATAGTAACATGTATCTTTCTTCTATCATTGCTTTATGGAGTATATTTTCCATTTTCTTACCTTTATTCTATCCATGTCATCATTTTATAATGAGGTCTTTTTAGATATAGTTGAATCTTGTTTTGATCCATGATGACTGTCTGTTTTATAAATAGTATGTTAGATCACTTACATTTTATATCATTATTTGTGTAGTATTTGGATTTAGGTCTACCATTATGTTTTGGTATTTTTCTTTGTTGGTGGTACTGGAGATTGAGCCCAGGGCTGGCACACTGAGCT
>PVJO010016117.1:0-43003 GCA_004026905.1 Hystrix cristata | reverse complement strand
TTGCTCTTTATGTAATCTTGAATAATTACTTAAGCCTTCTGAGCTCATTTCTACATCTCAAAAATAAGAAACACACTAAGGCTCACCTCACAAAGTCATTGCAGGTTGAAATAAAAAGGCATATAAGAAAGTATGTATATCAACATCCTTTCCATGAAGGGTTAAAATTTCTTATGTAGAATGTAGTTTAGAACTTTGCTTTGGTTGAATGGAATCTAAACTCCATCCCAATTCCAAAGCTGAACAACTCTGTTAAATATTTGGCTGTCGTGTGATAGGTGTAGGGGACTCACAACAAAAGTTTACAAAAAAACAGAATAATAAGAAGCAGCAATTGAGATTATTGGATTCATTACATAAATGGTTCCATCATTTACTTTAAATTTGGAGCTATTAAAAACTTGATGACCTATATGTCTGAGGAATGTTGAATTTGTCAGTTGTTTCTTTACAAGGAAAAATTTAAATACTAAATAGATAATCATTCCAATATGCTGTAAGTCTTGAATTTTTCTCCTGAAGTACCTCCCTCATGGACACATATATACACCCAACAAGACTGGAAAGGAATCTTTAAGTGTTATTTAAGATTTACAGACCACCTACCCGATGCAAGACACTTTGCACAATAATTCAGTTCATCTCACAGCAAACCTTTATTGCTGCCCATGTTGAAAATGAGAAAATTATGGGACAAAGGCACTAAATAATGTATCCAAATTTGCTCATATGTTCAAGCAAGTTGTTGGATTTAAGCTAAGCCTTATAAAATCTCATAATTTTTCCAGTAGAATCTATAACAGAATACACTCTAGCATAGGTTTAATCATTTTGTTGAAACCAAAAGTCAGAAAATTGTTCAGAGTACTAAGGAAGTAGGAGGCTTTCTTGATTCAAATGAGAAGTAGTTTTACTTTTCTTAACACAATACTTTTCCTTGAAGAACAAAGAAGCTTAAGGAACTCAGTAGATAAGTGAAGATAGAAACCAATGCAATATTTTGGAGTTTCTATGTGCCCATATGTCTATAGCCAAACTGAATATACATATACATGAAAAACAAATACCTATAGAAAACACATCTTGGATTTAGCAAAGAGAGCTTAAAAACAAGTTTTGTCATTAAAAAAAGCAGGTAAATTTATTCAGTAACAAAATATATTAAGCCTCTTCTTTCTTTGTGATATTTTCCAACTCTAACAGATTTCTTCCTAACCCAGGGGCCATTGTTATGCAAGAAAATTGATAAATACTTCAGTACATCCATATATTATTAACTGAGGTAAAAAAACCCCCAAATATTGTTAGCTTGATATAACTCTTCTAAGTTTGTAATTACTACAAGGAATGTATTTATATTAAATTACTCAAAAAGATACAGTAACTCAAAGAGAAATATTTGCATTAAAATGACATTCAGACCAAATGTCCATGCTCGAATCTCTCATAAAATATCTCTAGTGAAGTTGTGATATAAACCATAGCTATTTTAATTTGCTCACTGACATTTTATTGCCATTCTTATCTAAAGAGCTGTTGTATAAATTTATAAGGAATTAAATAAAGTTTGAACAAACCTATGGTGTCATTTGAAGGATCTATATTCTAATGCAATTTAAAAATGGTATCTTAGACTAGGGATGTAGCTCAGTAGCAGAATACTTACCTGGTTTGGAGGGGGGCCAGGGTTCAATCTTCAGTGCCATAACAACAAACAAACAAACAGTCTCAAAGAGCCCTCAAAACACTAACCAACCATTCATTCCTTTCCTGGACATTTTGCTATCACTTTCACTTATATCCTGGCAGGAAGATAATATTAAATTTTAGGAAGAAAGAATTCTGATATTGTTTTAACCTTCTAGAATATTACTGAAACAGACATGCTTATTGTCCACTTTCTCTGGTATTTTATTCATTGAAATATTTTCCTTTCAGTAGAAAAAAATGTCTACCATCATTTTTGAAGGCATATACTAAAATTCTCAATATAAAAACAAATAATACACTGACCAACATATATTACTAAATAGTGGCAAGCAAAATTCCCCACATCAGTTCCTTTAAAGGTTGGCAGGGTCTTACAACATTGGCACTATTAACACTGGGATGGGATGACTATTTGTTGCCCGGAGACGTCCTGTGCCTGGCAGGATGTTCAGTGGTGCCCCCAGTCTCCGCCCTCTGGACAGCAACAGTAATGCTTCCCCACACCCTCCCACCTCCCCCGCAGGTGCCAACTAAAATCATCTCTAGACATTTCAAATGTCCTCTGAGGGCCTAAATCACAGCAAGTGTAAAAAAGTCAGCTGTGAATGAAAGAGTGTTCATAAAGCATACTAGTTGGTTTGGGATTATTAAATTTTAGATAATCTTTTTATCAGTTCATGCTAGGTATTTAAGTTTTCTCTAAAAAGGTTTTAAATCTTTTGAAAATTTACAGTAACTACATGCTGCCTTAGATAGGGATAATGTTTATTCTACATTTTTATTTTTGTTATATTTATGAATTTCATTTTTTAATATTTTTAAAATTTTATTAGTGCATGTTTGCAGTACATGCAATTTACAATAGTCTTGGTGAGTGGGTACATGTACATACTACAGCTTCTTTCTTTTTTTCTTTTTTAATTTTTATTAGTACATGCTGTACATGCTTATGGTACATAATGATTATGTATATCTAAAATGTAGCATTTAAAAAAATTGTGTTATGTACACGTACCAACTTCCAATGATAAATGTCATCATTATATTCTACAATTTTAGTAGATGCCCGGATCTCAAAAATCATTGATCAGGGCTGGGGATTTAGCTCAGTGATTAGAGTGCTTGCCTTGCAAGCACAAGGGCCTGAGTTTGATCCCCGGCACCACAAAAAAAAAAAAAAAAAAAAAAATCATTGATCAAATTAGTTAATGGATAAAGGAGTGACTTCTTGTTCAAAGAATGAAATATGAGCCCAGTTTAAACTCAGGAATAATTAGTCCTGGAATAACCCAGCTCACTGATGGACCACTGAGTACTCAGAGGTTGACCTTTTGGGGCCTGCACAATCTCTGCTGAGAGAATGATGCTCCAATAGTTTGAGGAGGAAACAGTCTGCTCAGCAGAAGACCATAGTTTTTTGTTTTTTTGTTTTTTTTTGGTACTGAATTATGCAGTAGGAGGCTATCCGATGTATACAGCACAATGCTTCAAAGGAATGTTGGAGTCAAGACGACATCCAGAGGCTCAAGTGGGTGAGCAGGCAGAGAGCTGGCACTGTGGAAGTCAGTGAGCCAGTAAAAGGGCGCCAGCTGCCACTGTGGCACGCAAGGCCAACTCCCGGGTGCTGCCAACAAGAATAAAGACGAGCATTCCCACCCGACACGGAACAGTGGAAAGGAGATAAACACGGAAGCGACTATGGCCCATTTAGCAGAGTTAAGGCCCCGCCTGGACCCATAATCTTCCTTCGTATTGCAGGAGCAGATTCAAAGGCTCATCTAGGTACTTCTAAAAGAAACATGCCTAACAGATTCAGAATCTCAGTTCTACCAAGTCGAAGCTTTCTGTGTTCACACGCCACGCTGCTGTAGAGCCCCCTGAATGGCATTGGCTATTCCAGGGGGGTCAAGGGACTCCCAGCTTTTTCAAATTTTCTTGTGTATCCAAAGCAAGTGATCATGATGACAGCCTCCAGAGCATTCTGTAGGATTCATTCCTTTAAAGACATGGTCCAGAAGGCAGAGCAAGGTGCTGGCTAAGTCAGGTCCTCCAACAATCTTCTCCCCACAGACATGCCGGCTATTCGTGCACCAAACTATTTTCAGAAGAGCTGAGGAGGCCGGATAAGAGACAGTGCTTGGTTTTAGTATAATTAAAAGAGGAGAGGTATTGAGGAAGGCAAAAGGGAAAGAGTTGCCAGCAGCACCTATTGCTCAACCTATGGAGAAAGATGCCTCTCACTTGGGAGAGGGAGAAGGAATCAAGTCCAGGCTTAACTGGCTATCTGATGTATAATCAGGTTTTAGGCCCACTAAAGGGAATTCCGCTCTGGAGTCAATTGCCTCTATCACCAGGCCAGGACCAGACTGAGCCCCTGAAGCTGCACCAGCCAGACTGACTCCACTAACCCTGGTCCCCCTCAGACAGCAGAGCAGGGAGTAAGACTCCCCCTGCTGAGGAGCAGGGCATGAAAGCTAGCATAGGACTTCACCTCAGATCTCAGAACCTGACCACTCTGAGGTCTGGTGAGATGCGACACCAGGCAAAAACCAAAGGCTCTGCACCTGGGCTTCAGCGCGGGAATGGCACCTGCAGAGCTGGCCAGCATTAGGTGGACACCTGCACCCGAGCGGACAGATGTGAGTTTCATCCTGCGTGGTGCCAGCCCAGACTGTGCATGTCCCTGTGGCTGTGAGACTTAGGTGTGACCTGGCTAGGTGTTAGCGATGGTAGCTGCTTTGCCTGTCTCTACCACCCACCCCCCACCAACCTCAGGCAGCGCTGCTGTCACCAGCGTCCACCAGTGGAGCCTCTAACTCCAGCCAGACACCGTGAGATGGACCAGTGTTTTGGCCTCACAGCATCAGCTATGATGGTGAGTGGAAGCTGACGCAGAAAGACAGCTTCATCCCAAGTGTAAGGTCAGCCTGGGGAAACAGTGAGCCTCCATCTGAATGAATGAATGAATTCTAAAAAAATGTAGTCCAAGGATTCATAATCTAAGAACCATAACCCCTATCTTTGGACTCCAGAGTTGTATGCAAATATACATAAGTATCCTTTTTTACCTTTTCTAAGACTTTTACCAAATTCTCAAACCTCTGTCATTCAGAAAGACTTAGAATCACAAGGTTACGGATATTCTAGTGTAATAAATTCAGTATCTAGCACCAGATATCTAAAATAGCACCAGTATATCAAAGTGAATGGATTACTTTTTGAGCATGGCTAGAAGTAGAGTTACATCCAAGAGTATATATTAAACTTTAATCTGTTTTGTCACCTCTAGTAACCTTTAACAAACTCTATGTCTGTGAAGATATAGACTAGTGTATTTAGTGTATTATCAGATACAGTTGTTTCAATTTGCTTTTTAAACTTTACCAAATGCTACCTTAAAGCATTAGCTGCAAATTTTAAAATTTCGCCTCTGAGGTGTCTTAAGGTTTACTCATCAAAACTGTTTTTCACAAGTTTAGATTCTAATCTTACCTGACTGTTCAATTTGAGCCAAATATTAAAAGTCACACAACCTAATGTTTTAGAAACCCAATCTACTATTATTTCAAATTACAGGCTATATCACAAGTTGGAATAGAGGTAAATCCTGATATGCATGAATATTAGTAGTTAACATTTATTGAACACTTATTATGTGTCAGCATTTTACTAAGGCCCTTATATAATCTATTTCATTTAATCCTCAGAAAAGCTCTGTAATGTGGGTATTACTATCCCAACACTTTAAACATGAAAGAAATGAAGACTGAACCAGACGTGGGAACTAGGACCCCACAGTTTACAAGTCATTTTTTTGACCCCAAATTCTGAGTATATTTAAGTACTTATTGTTAGCCATTGCTCTTCTTTTAATTGTCATTATCCATTGCAATGTGGGGTTTTGTGACTCCACCATCCCTCCCAGTTTTGATTTTCCTAATCTCATCTGGAATTTTTTTTTTTTTTTTTTTTTTGGTGCTGGGGATTGAACTCAGGGCCTTGTGCTTGCAAGGCAAGCACTCTAACCACTGAGCTCAATCCCCATTCCCAGTAAATACCTTTTTACTTACTATAATTTTCAACTTTATCCACTTTTTTCTCAATATGCTTTGGTCTCATACAAAATCTTCAAGGAAAAAAACATAATGAGAACAAAGTGGTCCAATGACCTCTTTATTGCTAAATCCAAAATGCCTGTCTTACTCAGTCTCTTTCCAATGCTTTCCTACTAAAACTCCTCTTGCTGCTGCTGTAGAAGTGGTCCTCGGGGTAAGTGGCTTCTTTAGCTCCCTGTTCCTTCCCTTCTTCCTGCCCCCACATACCGAACACTCGTGTTCATCAGAGACTGAAGTGGAGATCTTCATCTTTCTTTTTTGACTAATCTACTGCCTCTCCAGGTAATCTGACCCACACCTATTGAATTCATCCTAAATATAGGAAGATGGTTCTTGAATTTAAACTCCTTGCTGCCCTGTAGGCTGCAGATGCATTTATCTAACCACCAAGTGAGGATCTGCATTGGGCTTTATCAGCGGGCATGTCGAATTCAATCGGAAGTTGAACTCAGTATCCTTTCCTTCCCTAGACTGCCTCCCTTTCAGACTTCCCTAGTTGAATGGCTGGTTCACTATCCATTCAGGTATCATGCCTAAAACACTGGAATTTAGAGTTAGCATCTGTCTATGGATTGCTAGACAGTACTCACTAACCCTCAACAAAAACAAGGCATCATTTTTATATTTGATTCTCCTGGCTTAGAATAATATGCACTTCTCATAGGTGTTCCCTACATATCAAGTGCTTTTCTGAAAGTAAAGGTAGGAGTATGTTGTGTTTCTTGCGTGCCATTCTCCAGTGGCTGCTTGTCAGGATAAGTTCCAAAGCTCTCACTTCTTCTGCCTCGTGAGTATTGGCTACATCTTCAAAAGCAACCTGGGCTCCAAGTTTAAAACCCAACTACTTGCCATTCTCAAAACACGATGAGCTCCCCAGATTTCATATTTTCTCAAAGATTTTATCTTTGAGTGCTCTGCCCCAAGGGCTTAATCGAAGTCTAGGTATTCCTCAAGACTTAGCTCATGTACTCCATTCTGCATGAAATCCTCTGAATTTCTGCACAAAACTCTCTGAACTCATCACCAAGTTACAATGACTTACTTATACATCTCCCTCACTAGTCCATAAACATGATAAAAAAAATCAAGAATATTTTTCATCTTTGCAGCACACCAACTGGTATGACACTTAGAGATTGATGATTGTTTGTCAAAGGAATGAATATGTATCTAGAAAGAACTTCATAGAGGATGCTGTCTTAATTCCTCCTTCAAAAACAATGGTAAATTGTCAGTACCACTAGGGGGCACAGAATTCTAACAGAATTTTCCAGTACACTAACTTGGAGGAGATGTTCTCCTGTATTAACTTACTGTTTCTAAATAAATGGATCTCAAAAAGATCAAGGAATTCTATTCAAATTACTTACTGAAAGAAATGCTGAAGTAGATGACTAAAAGTCCTACTAATATGACAGAAAAAAAATGAAGCAAGGTATAAATAGATACCATAAATAAAGTTTTATTAATAAAACTAAAGATAGTGTTAGAGGAAAGATCAAAATTTAACTACAACATCAACAAATTAATACTGTAAGATTTGGGGCTGTTTTAAAGGTTCAGTAAAAAAAAAAGTGTATTCAGTAAAAACTCTTAACTTCGCAGCAAAATTGAAGAAGAATGAAGTTACTTCTGTGATGAAACCCCCAAATCTTGCTTTAAGACAATTAAAAGAAACTTTCCCATATTTTTCTTTTCTAAAGAGAAGCTATGAAGATTATGAGTACAGCCGGGTGTGAACTGCTATCCTAGCACTTGAAAAGTTGAGGCATGAGGATGGCCATGAGTTCAAGGCCAGCCTGGGCTACACAGTGAGTGCAAGGGCAGACTAAACTACCCTGTCTCAAAAAACAACAAAACAACAACAACAAAAAAGATTATGAATACATAATAATGGCAGAAGTTTTTTATTTCAAAAGTTCATATAAGATTAGTAGTTAAAAATCTGGGTTTTGTTTTTCTCCATCTTTTACTTTTTCTTTTTCCTTTGCATTAAACACTTCTAAGTTTGAGTGCCCAAGCTCTACTACTTACTAGTTTAAAAACATCTTAAGTATCTTCACGTCAGTTCCTTACCCTATACAATGAGTTTGATTGTAGCCCATACTTGGGAAGTCATTGTCAGACTCAAGTGAAGTAATTGCTTAAATCATAGCACCCAGCACATAACGAATATGTGCTAAATATATTATGTGATCTTGCTTTGACAATGGTGATTAGCATAATATTTTGGTAACTCTTAGAAAAATAACTTTTGGTAGCTGCCAGAAAGAAAATGCTGAGACCTTTTAAAGTCTTTTCCTTTTAAAGCAGTATATCCCAACTATCAGTCCCTTCTCCCAGCCATATGCACTGACACCTACAGCCTCCCTGGGGCAAAGGCTGTGCAGGGCTGCACCTCAGCCACATGCGATGGATTCTTACTGTGACAGGACCACCGTGCAGTCAGGGCAGCCTCAGAGCACGTCTAATATTGACCTGGGTTCTCTGATTTCTGCTCATCATGTTCACACACTACATATTACAGATAAGAATTCTTTTTTTTTTTGGTGCTGGGGATTGAACTCAAGGCCTTGTGCTTGCAAGGCAAGTGCTCTACCACTGAGCTAAATCCAGAATCAAGACAAGAATTCTTGATGGACTAAAGTGGTACAGTGGAATACTATGCCAATATATTTAAAACAGTATAAGGAGATAAATGTGTTTTCCGAGCCAATAATTATAAGAAGACACAGTGCCCACAAAACACAGTGTAGTTCCTAGGCCTCTTGGGTTGGTTATGGCTTGTTAGGACTGAAGTAATGGTTGAGAAGAAAGGTCATGTAGTTCAAAGGGCATTCTAACTACGAGTTGGGAGGCTTCACTATGACTTCCGGGCCTGCATGTCAAATTGCTCAACTTTTCTTTTTGTGCACATCTTTTCTTTTTGCTTTAAAGTTTAAGGATTGTATTTATCGTTACTGCTCTGACTAGCCCAGGAATCCTATGGCAGTGCAAGTGCATCTGTATGGCACTCACTAATTGATCACAACCACACATAGCACTTCATGGGAAGGTCTGTTGTGTTAAGTAGGTTGGGACGGATGGGAAAATGGTTAGGCATGGAGAAAAGGGAAAGAAAGAGAATAACAGGGTCACTGATATTTTGTGAAATCAGTGCAGATCTATTTATTCTGCCTCTTTGTGAGCACTGAAAGTCTTTCTTATACATCTCTAGCTCATGTATGGAATTTTCAATATTACTCCTCTTCCACGGTACCTTTCAGAAGAAAGATATGAGATAGAAAACACTGATAGAAAATATTTCTATTCACTATGCTCAATTGAAACCATTCCCACATAGACTTCAGAGGAAAAATTTCCAAGGTCATAAATTTTACGCAGGCACCGATGCGTAGAAAAGGAATGGTGGAAAGCAAACCCATCTCAAAAGATGGAGCAGGCCAATCAACACACAAGCTCTACCCTGGGAATAATCATTTGTCATTGAAAAGGGTGACTGTCATTTACTTTTACCTCTACTTTTTTACAATGCTCTCCTGTAATTAACATGCACTGGATGTATACTGTACTCTTGGCTTGCTATGCCTATCCTCTTTCCTGATACTTCAGCAAAAAGAATTAAAGGCAGTTTGCTAGCAATATCTGTATTCAAAGGAACAGCAACAAAAGCTTAAAGACAAATGCTTTCTTGTCCTCAAAGTTAATTCCCATTTATCCAGAGATGATAGTGGGTAGCAAAGAAAGCATGGTTCAGATAAAGAATTTCATAGGAAAGGTGTAAGAAGCCCCACTTGGTCTTTCCTTCTCCAGACTGGAAGATCAGGATGGTTAGGGATTGCAACTAAACCAGTCTTAACGCAATGGAGGCGCTCAGTGCAGAACAGCTTGCTGTTTCTTCCATCCTTCCTGGGAGATGCTGTCTATGGGATACTGAGCTGGGTGACAAAGCTGCTGTGTCCCTAGTGACGGGCGCACTAGCTACTGGTGACTGCACGGACGTCCCCATCTGTTCTCTGGACTATGTGTCTAAATGGATATAGGAGATAATCTAGAAGGTCCTCCCCAACACTGAACCCCTACTTCATGGAATCTGATTGTTTAAAAGTTTACTGGCATTTACTCAATCACATCACAGTTCCACTGGTATCATTGCTGTGCTACAGGAAAGCATCCTATTGAAATTAAGCGGCTGGCTTTCCTCCCAGGTAGCATGTTCCTGTGTGCTGTCTTCCTGAGATTTCCAGCCTGCACACGGGTGCCCTGGCAGGAAGTCAGGTGGACGTGACCTGACCTGGGTAGTGGACATCTACAAGGAGGAAAACAGCTTGTTTAGAAGGAAGTGGTTTGCATTTCGCTGACGGCAGAAAAGCCAGCATTTCGAGTTTAAAGCGTGTACATTAGTCATTTCAACTCTCCAGATCTTTCACCCTGAAAGTCCCTGCACAGAAACTCCGTGGGGAGTCTAAATATAGCAGTTACAACCCCCCCTCCCCCTTCAGCTGGGGTCTCAGCGAAGCTCTGGGATTGGAAAGTCTGTTCCAGGAGACTCTCTGCATCTGCCTGGAATAGCAGGGCACGAGCAATCTCGCTCGCACCTCCACAGCGCGTGGGTGTGAAGTGTACTAGGGGAAAGCGAGAGTGACTCCGGTGTCGGTGAGCGGGTCAGTCACGTGGCGCGGCTGCCAGCTGCCCGAGGTTTGGACAGAAAGCGAAGGCCAGAGCCCAGAAAGGACTTCTCCCATACAACAGCGACACACTAAGATAGAAAAGTCAGGCATTTCAATGAAACTATTACAGGAGGTAGGACGCGGCTGCCGCAGGCGGGGGCGTCTGTACCCAGGGAGTTGGTAGAGTATTTTGGAGGGGCGGAGACAGCTGAAATAAGGCTTTGCCTTAGTACAGCGTTAGAGAGAAAAGAGGCACACGGAATCACCACCTGACAACTACCTGCGGGGTTTCGTGGTGGGAACGTGGTTCTGCCTCACTTGATGATTGTTTTCTTTCATTCTCTTGGAAGAAGTTCCCAAGTCTGCAGTCAGTTTCCCCTCGTTGATGTTTAGCTACTTGTGCTTTATACTAACACTAGTTCAGAAAACCAGAGGTCCCAGCCCGTGGCGCGGTGGCCTCCCAGTCCGCCTGTGGCGCGGTGGGAGGCGCGGTGGCAGAGGCGGTGGGAGAACTAACCAGTACTTCCCAGCAACACTCTTCAGCTGCACAAGTTACAGCACCCAAGGGTGGGGTAGTGCGTCCCGAGCATCCCACCCTGCAGGGTTCCTCGCTCAGACACTGAGGCTGCCGCTGCCCACACTTAGCAGTTTCACGACTTTCTGGAACTTAAACGGAAATTTTTTGACGGAGGGAACAGGGTTAATTCTCCCAGGCGTGGCTGTCAAAGCCCCTGGGCAACACTTTTGCTGCCTAGGAGCTGCTTTGGAGCTTTCCCTTCTCCACACACCCCTTCCCCCCGACTGGGGCTGGGAAGGATGTCCAGGCACTCTCAGTCTGGCTGCCTGGTGCCACCAGGATGGGAAGTCACAGCCCGCAGGCTGGAGTGAGCCGCGGGAAGCAGCCGGCGCCCGGCCTAGCGGACCCAGCAGCGACGTCCTCTGGGTGCGCCCAGTGGCTCGGCCGAGGACGCGCCCCCAGCCCGCACGCCCCGGGGGCCGGCCAGCACCTGGCGGCGGGACCAGCCGCGCCTGCTCGCACCGCCGGCGGGAGGATGGCGGGACCTGGCGCGGCGGCGTAGCGGCGCTCCATTTGTGTGTCCGGTTCCTTTGCAGGACACCCGGCGGATTTCACGTTCCGACCGCTCCGGCCCCCTGGGGGAACTGAACCCAAGCCCTGCCTCGGAGGCGCGCCCGGAGGCTGGTCCTGCGCGGGGCAGGCGCAGACCTCGGCTGGGCGCCGGGAGCAGAGGGAAGACGGCGGGGGCGCCGGCGCGGGGTGCGCGCGTGGGAGCGCGCCTCGGTCGCCCCTCACACGCCGCTCGGGCCCGGCGCCACGCGCCAGGAGTAGCCGCCGTGGGAACCCGAGGGCGCAGGACAGCCTCCTAAAGTGGCGCCCCGACAGGTCCAGATTCGGATTCGGAGCCGCAGGCGGCTAGGACTCGGGACGCCTCGGCCTCCCCCGCACCCGCCCCGAAGCCCGGCTTCCCGTCCCCGCCGGCCTGGGGGGGGCGCTGCGCGCGGGCGTCCCGTCGGTCGCGGCCGCCCCGGGCGCCCATGAGCTCGCGGCCCTCGCCGCCGGCGGCCCCCTCGCGGCGCGCGTGGTGATGCCATGCCCCGCCACCTCGCGGGCGGAGAGGAGGGCGGCGCCGCGCGGCCCTGGGGGAACAGCGGCGCGGCGGCGGCGCGCGGGGGGCGCGCGGGCGGCGGCATGAAGGATGTAGAGTCGGGCCGCGGCAGGGTGCTGCTGAACGCGGCGGCCGCCCGGGGCGACGGCCTGCTGCTGCTGGGCACCCGCGCGGCCGCGCCGGGCCTGCGAGAGAGCCGGCGGGGCAAGCAGGGGGCCCGGATGAGCCTGCTGGGGAAGCCGCTGTCCTACTCCAGCGGCCAGAGCTGCCGGCGCAACGCCAAGTACCGACGCGTGCAGAACTACCTGTACAACGTCCTGGAGCGGCCGCGCGGCTGGGCGTTCGTGTACCACGCGTTCGTGTAAGTACCGCGCCCACCCTCGCGCCCCCCTCCGGGACCCCCGCGCCGCCCCAGGGCGCGCGCGCGCGCGCGTACACACACACACACACACACACACACACACACACTCGCGCGCGCACACGTGCTGGTTTTATTTCTCTGCACGTGTTCGCGTCCTCCTGCCGGAGCCTTCCGCCTCCCCTGGCCCCACCTCTCCCGCTCGCCCCTGCTCCCTGGGACACCCGCGAACTGACCAGCGGTCCGGGCACCCGGCGAGAGCCCGGCGGGAGCGGGACTTGGGCTCCGCTGTGGATCATTGAAAGCAATTAGGTCCCGAGAGGCGTAAACTTCCACCGAGCGGGACAGCCGGGAGCTGGGAGTGAGCAGGGAGGATGTGTGCTCGGGTGAGCCTTGAGGGTCGGTTGAGGTTAGGGGGCGAAGCGGGAGGCGAGGGGTTGGAGAGAGAAGCTCGCAGGGACCGCTTGGGTCCGCGTCCCGCTCAGCGCAGAGGGGGAAGCTGCTACTGGGTGCCGCTGGGTTTTAAGTGCGCCCGGAAATACGCTTCGCCACCGCCACACAGCCGCCACCAACGGAAAATCTGTCAGTGCACACAGCCCTTCTAGCCTCCGAAAGGTGGCTCCGGTCAGGAAGGGGCGGGTTGCTTGGCGGGGCTGCGCCCGGCGCTGCGGCGGGCCGGCGAGGAGCCCGGGGCGCGGGAGCGCGGCCCAGGTGCGGCGGCCCTGGCGCGCTGGAGCCACCTCAGACCAGCGTGGGGCAGCGGCTGAAGCGGGCTTTTAGGGCGCCCAGTCCAAGTGTGTGTGTTAAGTAAGCCCTAGCAGAGGATGCTTAATGAGAAAATGATTGGAAGCAAATGTTTATTTTTCCCTTAGGCATTTAAAAGCTTTCAGTGGCTTTAAAGTTTACTACTGCTTTTCCCACAACATCCATTCATTCAGTCTCCGGTTGGAGTTAGGTTTATCTGGACATTTTATGGTTGTTTTTAGTGCCTTTACACTCTAATTTATTCTTTTTTGTGCTTCCGCCTATTTTCTTCTGTCCTTTTAGTTCTCTCCCACCCCCTTGGTTGTTTGTTAAAATGAAATATAAAGATGTCAGCCTTATGAGACCCACAGAAATAGCTACATCCAGTCACCTTGTTTCCTAGTGAAATACGTTTCTAAGATGTGAACTAGGTTTCTTTCAGAAATGAGGTGTGTTATCCATAGTATCCCTCCTCGAGAATGAAAGATGGGCAGCAACACCGGAAACGTTTTTTGAAATAGCACGGGAAAAGGAACTGGTTTTATAAGTAGGAAAACCTGAGATTTGACCACATAAAAATTAGCAAATTGGTAGAGATTGTAGACTCCGATCTACAGTCTGTCTACAATCTGTGGGGCCCTGGTGTCTGGAAAATTTTACAGTCCTAAGTTGATGTGAACGTGTAGCATTAGATAGAATAACCTGGCCCACTTTCCATTTTCCATTGTATATGAGGAGAATGTTGCATTGCATTATTATTGCATCAAAATGTTTAATTTAGTCACTGATGTAAGACCAATACTAATTTAATGACGAACATAGACAAATACTACTGATAGGCTTCATGTTCATTTCTTTTGGGTTGATGTATAATGAGGTTTATTACTTAGTAACCCTAGTAAACTATTTTGACCTGTCACAATACACTAAAACTAATTAACAGTGATGACACTCAACTTGATAGGAGCTACATACATGTGGACAATAATTTTTATGGGAGTGTTCATGGTTTTGAATTTTCAATATGATCCCCTTTATTGCCTTCCATTTTGGGTTAATTATACACTGTCCATTCAGAGAGGGTTGGAGACACCCTTAGCTGAGACACACACTTCGGATCTCCAGAGTGGTGTTTTTGAACATGGATGGGAACTTCTTAGCAGAGCAACATTTTCTTTGTGCCGTCTTGGTGTGTAGCAGGTTTCTGTGGGCTTACAGTCTTTTTACATTGTGATAAATGATTGTTTTAGAAGGTTTGGTTTTGAATACTTCTCATAGGCTTTGTCAGTTTAGCCATGTCATTAGTGGTAGGTAGGAAATACGTTATGTACTTGTCAATAAGTCATTGCTAAGGTAAAGTTTTGCATTCTATACTTCTAGAGTCTGAAGCTATAATGTTTGAGCAGAAAGGGGTGCTAGAGTCATGTTGACACAGATAAAATGGATGGTGTCATGTTTTGGGAGCATTGTGTAGTTACAGTGGGTCCTGGGGGAAAGAGGCCATCTTTGGCAATTGCTGCTTATAATTTTAAATGAGTTTTTGAATAGCCAGACTTTATACATTAAATTAATAAAGCAAACTTGCTTTGAGCTGTAAGTCTAACAAGACCATTAATAATATAAGAAATTATAAGAAAACAATTTCTAGAGAGGTGTAACTAATTCCTTGCCAGCCTGGGAATCCCCTGATCTTACTTTAATAACACTTTTTGTAGCATATTAAGGTTGCTGGCAAGGAAAAGTGCACTGTGATTAATGAGGTACTTCAAGGATGAATGTATGTGGTAGACCAGTGTTTTTACTGCCAAGAAAGAAAAAAAAAAGTGTGTTCAAAGTTATGCTATAGGTAAAGACAATTTTCTGTTAAACATGCAAAAAATCATTATTATAATGGTAGTTCAATGATACGTAATGTGTTTTCAAGCACATATCCTGGCTTCCTGATAGACTGACTGGCAAGAATAAAACATGACCTTCAAACACTTTCTTCATGTCTATAAAGTAGTGGAGATCTGAAGGTCTGTACCCTAGCCATGCTTTTGTATGTACTAGACAGCCATGTGTCCTGTCTTGAGCTGTTCCTCAGTTTTCTAGATGAGCTATACAAATATGAGGTAACTTCTTTCTTTAAATGTTGTTTGTTCCTTTTTAATTCCCCCTCACTTAAGGACAATTTTTAGAAATGTATTAGACTGACAACGTGCCAAAGTTCCATGTGTAAGCTTTCACTGATGCCTGTGTGGTTCTGAGAAATTACACCAGAAGCAGTGCATGGAACTCATGACTTTGTTGAGTGTATCTTTGGCTGGTTTGGTATGATAGCTGGGAATTTATAGATATTTTAAACTAGAAGAAATAGTGGAGTCACCCTAGGCTAGGAGCCCTGAAACCATCCTTTTTCTCTCACTTGCTCCTGCCCATCATCCAAAAGGCCATGAAGTCCTGGTTGATCACTTTATACTTTTACAATATATTCTTTTTCACCCTTAG
This sequence comes from Hystrix cristata, assembly GCA_004026905.1. Taxonomy (NCBI): domain Eukaryota; kingdom Metazoa; phylum Chordata; class Mammalia; order Rodentia; family Hystricidae; genus Hystrix; species Hystrix cristata. The sequence goes on along the minus strand of PVJO010016117.1, from coordinate 27,291 downwards.
CTATATCTGTTGCCCCTTCCAGTTCCTCCATACCTCTGCTTGGGTGATTTGTAAGATTCCCTTGCCTGATCATCTGTCTTTTGTTCACAGCCTTCTAAGTTTCTCCTCTGACACCATAGTCTTGTTTTTAAAATGCAAAATTTGTGGTATCATCCTCTTGCCTAGAATTCTTTATGACTGTCATTCATTTATTTATTTACCTCCTTATTCATCTTTACAAGTATTTAGTGTCTAATATGTGCTAATTCACAAGGCAGTACGACAAAGGCCTCTACTCTGAAGAGGGAAAAGGTTCCAGCATGGGCCAATTCAGGTGTGCGAACAAGTGCAAAACAACGTTATTGGTGCTGCCCTGGAGGAGGCAGGTTGCGCAGCTCCATGGAAGAAGGCAAAAACGTGGAGGAGGTGGAGGAACAAAGGCCAGCACGGTCTTCATATGAGAAGTGAGGTATGAGCTTTGTTTACAAATGTGTAGTTAATTTTCCGGTGGACAAAGCAAGGGGAGAATGAGCGATCTTGGTAGAGAAAACAACTTGAGCAAAGATAAGGAATTTTGAGTCAGCATGATAATTCTAGGTACTGTTAAGTGTTTTCAGGATGAAGAGAGCTGCGGAAAAGAAGGCAAGTGGTTGGCCTTTGACAGCCTCCTATGTCAGCCTTGGAATGTGGTCTTTATTCTGTAAGCTGTCAGTCCCCAGCTTTTTTGACACCAGGGACCAGTTTCATGCATGACAGTTTTCCCATGGGCTAGGAGAGGAGGGATTTAAAAATTTTATCAGTATGTTTTAATATTTAATAATTATATCCCCCCATGCTAGCATCATCTCCTCAGATCATCTGGTGTTACACTGTCATAAAGAGCCTGCAACCTAGATTCCTCGCATGTGCAGTTCATGTAGGGTTTGAGATCTGACAGGAAGTGGAGCTCAGCACATAGTTTGAGTGATGGCTGGTGGCTGTAGATAGAGGTGATGTTTTGCTCACTCTTGTGCTGCTCACCTCCTGCTGTGCAGCCCCAGACTGGCCAGGTCCATAGCTTGGGCTTTGGGGACCCCTGCTGTAGGCAGTGTGGAGTAATGGAAGGTGAGAATCAGGGGAATGACATAATTACATAGGGATTTTGGAAATACCCTGTGTTTTATCAGTTTGGAAAATGAACTGGAGGGTACAGAATGGGGTCACTCTGGCCTATAATGAGAGTTGTTCAAAATTTCCATCCATTCTTGCATTCTTTTATCCATATGTTCATTCTGCAAGTGTCTATTGACTCTCTAGAATGGCGAGAGAAGATTGTCTAAGGAACAAAGGCAGTAACTGGAAGCGAAACGGAGGGGCCTATTACAAGAACACAGAGGATATAGTATTGGCAGATTGTCTTCACTAGTCTGATGAGTGGTCTAAGAAAGATGATTTTGACCTGGGTAATTTGGGGCATGGAAGTACCATTCACTAATGTATGAGACAGTGTGTGAATGACATGTATGTATAGCAATGTAAAGAGTTTAGAAGTGGACGTGTTTGGTTTTAGATGTTTTTGAATCATTCAGATAGAGATTACAAATGGTGGGAACACAGCGGTAAACCAGACACAGTCTCTTTCCAGTGGATTTTGAGTCAGCAACCAGAACTATTTCTATGATATTAGTCCGCACACAGTAAAATATTTTGGAGAGAATAAGTACATTTACAAATGTGGAGGTTAATCTAAAAGTCTAGATCAGATATTTAGGTTCAGGAATGGCTAGCAGTTTCATGGTGATGAAAGAAAGAGTAGCAAAAAATGTCATAGTCCAGAGTGAGCACATGGTAGAGGACAGAGTCACGGGGACACCAAATACAAGTCCGTGGATTGAATAGAGTCTATAGAAAATCCTGGAAAATCCATGATAAAGCTACCAAAAGCCAAGGGAAAAGCCAGGAGACTTTATTTTCATGAAAGCAAGGAAAGACATGTACAAGAAGGAGGTTATGGCCAGCAGAAAGGATGGCTGTAGAAAAAATTAGGAAGCGGGGAAGATTTTTGGATTGAACATGAAAGACCCCAGTGATGGCCTTTGCTATGGTAGCTTCATTGGGGTGGTGAGGGTCATAAACATGATGTCGGTAGAGTGAGATGTGACTAAGAGTTGAGAAATGGTTACAGCAATGTAAGGTCAGGGCCAGATTCCTTGGGACAGCTCACTGAACCTTTGTGCCTTGTCCTCTCCCCATCTGTCTGTCCTTATTGCACCCATTGCCCTTTAATATGCACCCTGATCCCAGTCCTTACACGACTGTTCTGTCCTGTGTCTCACCAGATCTCTTTGCTCACACTGTGCTCTTGGGCTCTTCCCACATTTTGGACTCTGGCTTTCCAACTTTTGTTTCTTCAGAACATAATGCAAGTTTGGCTTCCTTTCAGGCGTGTTTCCAGACAGGTGGCCAGGGAAGTTAGGTGCCCCTTGTTTCAGATTCCATGGCACTCATAATGGTGCTTCCTCACTGTGTTCTTACTGTGCACCACTTGCTGTCTCCCCAGGATGATGGTGAACTTCCCACACGGAAACTCTCCTACTTGTCTCGGAATCTCAAGCCCCTATCGGGGTCCCTGATATCCAATAGAACCTAAATAAGTTCTTGCTTAATGTATAAGTAAGTAATTTTTCATGGAAGCCTGCTGCTGGAAGCCTGCTGCAGAGGAGAGTCAGAATGAGTCTGAGGGGTGGAACTACCAAGTCTTTGCAGTTTTCTTGGAAGTGAAATACTGATGACTCATTTAAAGGGAAAATGGTATGGAGCTAGAAGTAGGAGTCCAGTGCTCCACTCCCAACTTTTCAACTAATGAATTTTGTGACTTAGAGCAAGTCATTCTGTGTCTTTGGGATTCTAAATCTCTTTCTGTGAATGTGCACAATAGTGTCCGTGACCCAAATGAGGTGGTGGACGACAGAGTTGAGAGTTTTCCGCTCCTCATCTCTGAGCAGGACGGGTGCCTCCTATTGACTTACTGTAACTTCACCCCTAATTCCCTGAGATTGTGTGTGACTGAGTAGCCAAGGTGACCTTCCTAAAGACTTGAAAGAACACATTACTGCTCTGCTTGGAGAAGGACTCTGTTTATTACCCATCTCCATCCTTACAGGCAAGTATTCTCTCTGTCCTCTTCAAGTATCCTCTCTGTCTCTGTATCAGCAGCACCCAGAGCAGTGTCTACCACACAGAAGATGCGTCCTGCATGGATACATGTTGGTTCACATAGTGACACCCCAAATCTGCAAAATATGCTGCTGATTCCCTTGTGAAGATGGAATTTTACTCTGTTGGCTACTCTGTATCGACTCCATTAGACCCAATGAATTACTTTATTATTTAGATATATTTTCTGTTTGGATTTATGTCCACAAAAATTGATATTTGCAGTTTATTTTCCCCCTGTAGTCCTTAAAAATCATTGATTCCCCTTATTTGCAAAGAGGTCTCACACAATTTGTACTGCTTTATATTCAGTTAATATGATTATATAAGATACTCCTTATCCTTTAGTCTACTTTTGGAAATATAAACAATGCTATAGTATTTGAAGACCATATTACAAGTAGAAATATTGAAGGCTGTTAAGATACTAGTATTGGGAATATTATAGTCTAAAAGAAATAAAATATATGAAAAGAATATTTCAAAGTAGAATGAAGTCCTGATATAAGAAACACTATAAACAAGGAAGATAGCCAGCAGCCTTTTGATAATTGCTTGCGAAGAAGTCGTGCCAGTTTTAATTTTTAATTGCAATGGCTATTTTGGCAGATAAAAATGCCAGCCGGGCATGCTTTATCCCAGCCCAGTGGTGTGAAACTACTTGAAGCCTGATTATTGAAGAGCCACAGCTCATCGTTCTGTTTAATGATCTGTCAATGTTTCCATTTTCATTTCCTTTTTCTTCAACGATTTATGAGCACATTATTTTAAATTTTGTTTAGTTGCAATTTGGGAGACGGATTGGCCACACAGCTGCATTTTTCATTATTAGTGAAATTCTTTGATAGGCCTCAGAGTTTCCAGGTGATCCCCTTAATCCTTTGCAATCACTTTGAAAAATGTGTTTACTAAATATTACCGAGGTCATCAATTCCTAAATTTAAAAGTAGTCTCACCATTTTCCATTTTGTATCCAAATATATTATTTCTGCATATAGTCCATATGCACACAAGTAAGCACACAATATAAACATACATGCTTTAGCAGAGAGTTTGTCAGTGTATTTATATTTCCCTTGTCTTGTTCCTCCAGAAGTAAAATGAGACACTTGAGTAAAATGCAGTTTACAAATAAAAACAACCTAAACTTACTCTTGGTAATATGAATATTGTCTCGTATTTTAAAGATGTTTAAATTTCAGTGTACATGAAGACATACACTTTTTTATAAACTCAGTCACAGTCGTTATTGTTCCCATTTATAGCACCTATGAGGTAATTTTAGAATCTACTTCTTCTGTCTGCAGCAAGATAATCTAATTGTAATGTTACACTCCATCTTTGGTTTATTGATAGTCAGTTTAGTTTAACATGTAATTAACAGCCATCGTGTATACCAGGTAATATATTAGGAGCTGGTGGTTCAAAAAAGTGCATTAAAGTAAATTCCACTGGGGAATATGATCAGGTGCAGATTCAGTTATCAACTTTACTTTTAACAATCGGATAATCATGAGCAAGTTGCTTTCCATACCAATTTCTTCATTTGTAAAATAGGAATAACACATTGTATGAGGATATTATAGTATTATATATGAGATGTATATATCTCTATGTAATACTGCATTTTACGTGTACCTATTCACACTTAGCAGGTTCGTTGCTATTGAAACTGAAGAGAAAAATTGAACAATGTGTTAGAGGACTGTATTTCTACAGGTGGTGGGCAGTCTTTGCAAAATTGGCAGGTAGTAATGTCATGGATTTTTGGTTTTGGTTTATCACTCTGCCAGCTCTAAGAATGAAGCTAACCAAGTATCGTAGAATTGATAATCACTGATGAGTTTTAGGAGTGTTTGTTCCTCTGGCATCAAATTTACTTCCTGGTTTATTTCCTTACCATTATTTACCCCATAGCTTTTTATCATTTGGATCATGTATTTTAGTCCTTAATTACATTATTGCATTCTCCTTTAACTGGATTTTTTTTTTCTTTTTTTGGGAGGTGGCTGGAGATCAAACTCTGTACCTTGTGCTTGCTAGGCAAACAAGCACTCTACCACTTGAGCTGAATCCCCAACCCTTTAACTGGATTTTTTATCTAATTCTTCAGAAATAGTTTGTTAATGTCTAAGTCAATCAAAGTACTCTCTTCTTTTGTGTCTCCTGTAGTGTCTAGCTAGAATTGCCTTCTTTACTTTCAACAGGAATTTACTTTTAACATTTTAACCTGCCCCACCCAAACAGGAAGTTCATTAAGTTTTCATAGTTAAAAATTGTGTAGCAACTTGTATTGATGATTCAAATTAACAGTTTCCTAAGGCCTTTTTCATGAACATCAAATTCCAAATTTATACTTTCATTGAAAAATCTAAGATTTATTTTAAAATAGCATCATTTGCTTTACTTAAAACCGTTAATGGCTGAATGTATAGGACATATTTTCTCTGTCCTGATTTCATAAGGGTTTTTTCTCTCTTTAAAACAATAAATACATATCTTGTTTTCTTCACATAATCCCATTCATCTTTCATGCCTTTCTGTCTTTCCTCCCACATATATTTTTTACTGGACAGTTTTTTCCTTTCTTTTTCCCATTTGTTGCATTGATGCTTTTTTCCTGCAGTTAAAATACTTCTAGATTTTTTTTCTTCCTCTCTGTGCATCTACCTTGCTGGAATGTGTTTCTCTTCATTTACTTTTACCTTATGGTATACCTTAATTTCTTGTCCTCTGAAAGCTGGCTGCTCTTAACCACGAGAGGCCTTGGCCCTCTAACTACTCCGTTTTCCCAGTGTGCTGCCTAAGTAAACTGGGTTACCTAGTTTACATACCATGCTGCAGTAATTAGCAGAGGCTTCTAGAAAGATGTGGGGGCTAGAAGTGCACTGGGGGATTGCTAGTTATGTTGTTCTGAGTTTTAGTCTCAGAGAAGAAAATGAAAGCGTGAAGCCTTAAAATTGCACTGTGTTTTCCTAATAAATATTCTTTCTTAAATACAGGAATACTTAAATATTTACTACATAATTTGTGAAAGATCATATTTCCCATTTCGGAAGTAAATGATGAAGTAAATTAGAAATTTATTTTTAATTCAGATAGAGCTGTTTTAGAAAAAGATATCTTTAAAAAGCTTGAGTATGTTTATAAGTTAAATAAATATCATTGAACTTAAAAATATTTACCACATAAACTATACCATAAGTGAGCCAAGAAATAGAACTACACTTTGGCATCAGAGACCTGCACTTTTCCCATGTAATTGGGAAGTTAAATCGTGGCCTCTAAATGGAAGTGTACTGTAGAAGTGCCTGTGAGATACAAAACCACTGGTACTCTTTCCTTGTTGGGAATTTTTCCAGAGCTATTCCCACAACTTATAGAACAACAAAGAAGCCCAGGGCTCCCATTTCTTTAAACCTGTTTCCTCTGCGCCTTGGAGGACTGGAAGGAATTGAGAATGTAGATTCTCCTTCCAGGTGTTGAGTCACTGAGTGTGTCTCTCAGCTTTCTTATTCATAAAATTAGGACATAATTCTTCAGTGTTTATTCAATAACCTGAACTCATGCTACTTGTAAGATCCTGGAGTGACAACTATAGGGGCTTCACGTGAATAAGAAAGCTATTTCCTCAGGGAATTTTTAGTCCTGAGGATATTAGTTTACTATTTTAATGAGCCTCAAAAACCATCTCTATGAATTGACTTAGGATAAAAGCAAAGATTGGCCCTTCTCCGGCGACATTCAGCTCCTGCTGCTCTGGGAAGGATTTACACAGTGAACTCTAGGCTCACCATAGGCAGAAGCGCTGATTGCTGGTCCTCTTGACCCCTCGGGAAGCTGTCTGTGTGGTGGGCGCTCGGCTCAGAGCGTTCCCAGCACAGGAGTTCCACCTGAGCACAGTGATTTCTAAAGAGTGGTAATTCGACTAGTTACACTAAATCTTCTAGTTAATAAAACATTCTGAGTACGTTCAACTTGCTTCAAAGTATTTTAAAAATAGAAAAGAAACTGATGCTGTTTCCTAATGCTGTGTTTGGGTATGCTACGTTTTTTCCTCGCCAAAGTGATTTAAGAAAAATAATGTAAACCAAAAGTTTTAATAAATCAAATAAAATGCCTGTATATTTTCAGTGTACTCTTTAAATTTCTAATATAGTTTACTTTTTCATTCTTATGTATGAAATGAAACTATTACCTGGCCTTCTACGGGACTTAGAATTTACTCATGTGTTTAATATTCGAGTGCCTACCACATACCTCGTCCTTGGAACACTGTGGAAATACTTCTCCTCTTGTGTTCAGCTGTCTGCAGGAAAGGGGAAGATGGCTCTTTGCTTCCAGTAGACAGCGGCCTGTTCCCGTGCAGCTTAGGTGGGGCATGCATGTTCATTGCAATCCCTACGGTGCTCCTTTTCTATCTCCTTAAAACTACCTCTTTACGCTTCAAATGGGTTTCTGAACTAGATCATCAAACAGGCAAGAGCATTGCAAAGAAAATAAGATTTACTTAATTTCAAATTTGTCTTACCAGATAATACAATTCAGTTTGCCCCATCAAATGGAAAAGGCAAACAAAGTTGAAGGGAAATGCAAATGACTTTTGGGGAACTCTGTTAGAACCTTTAAGACTAAACTGAGGGACCACCTGAGCTTAAGCTTTCAAATGGTCATCTAACTTGGTTTTTTCTAGAAGAAAGCCAGGCAAGGTTCTTTACATTCAGACCCACCAAGGGATGAATAGAATGAGGTGGGTTAGGATCTTGGCAAATGGCCACCTGCCCTCATTAACACAGTCCTTGACTTATGGCCGTGGTTCAGGCCACCAGTTTGACATGATCGTGTATTCTGCAGCCCCTTATTCCTCCTCCTGTATGATGGCCCTAGCTATCCCACTGACAAAGGAAGTAAGTGTTTCATAGACTATCTAGCAAGATGGAGTACCTTACATTATATCAGATTTTTTGCATCCAGAATTGGACTTGACGAACTGCTTTACAAATTACTGTGTTTTAACTAGTTGGGTCATGCTGCTCTTGGTTTTCAGAGCTCATGGGTATAGAGTTTTATTCTAGCCTTCAGGGCAGGAAGTGGATAATAAAGATGAGTTTATACATGGCACTAGGTGAGGTAGCCTAGACAACCATAAACAAGAATAGTCAAGAAGCTTTCACATCAGCTGCAAGCACATAATACTCCTCTAATTCAGGATACATGATATAATTCACAATTGTCATCAATGAGATTGTGAGGTTTTTTTCCCTCCAAAAATCTTAAAGGTAAATACATGATTTTGTTGTTGTTTCTTGTTAATTCAAATTCTGTTTCCACGTTGCAGTCTTACTATAAATTTCCAAAGCACATGGTAGTGTATTTAAGAAATCTGTTTGCATAAATGTATCACATGTTTTGATACTTGGATCACATGTTAAATTAGTGAGTGGTCAGTGTAGAATAAGCATCTGGAAGTGGGACAACAATGTAGAATGCAAGGGCTTGACCTGGAGTGTTCACTTTGGGAATTTAAAAGGCAGCAAAATAGGAAGGAGTTTAAATAGGAAGGAGTTTAAATTGGAATTGTTAGCCTTCAGTTAGATTTTCACAGGCAGAGAATCAGACATTCCAAGGTTTCAAACTAGCATGATCGTGACCGTGCAATTTTTGGCTTAATTCTGCTTTAGGTAGAGACGGGATGCACAGGCGAACATGTGGCCTGCTTGGGCTTTGGGAGAGAAAGACAGAGGATCATCAGTTAGCAGTGTAGAGGTGATGGATAAGGAGATAGAAAGGTGCTGGGCAAAGAGTGAAAAGACAGAGGTTTAGGGAATGCTGGCATCTGAGGAGAGCGGAGGAAAAAAGAAAAGAGAGAAGGGAGACATGAGGGCAAGACAGTGTCTGTAGGAGGACTGAGTCTCAAAAAAAAAGATCACAACAGGATGAAAGTATTACAAAGAAGAAAAATGAAGATATGCGTGCAAAAAGAGATAATGACATAGGCAGCCAGAAGAGAGGAGGAGAGGCCAGAACCTAGAAGAAAACTCAGCCGTCAAGTAGTAGCTAGCATCTGCAGCACCATCTGTTAGGAGGACACCCAGTTTCACAGGAACAAAACATGGTGTCCTGGGGAAAAAGGACCAAAAATCAAGCCAGCAAATAGGTAGTGTGCAGACACTGCAGTCACCATCTCCAAAGTCGCTTCACAGGGTGAGGAGTGTCCCCTTAAGGCCCAGTTGTGTAACTGGAATGGGGACTCCAAGAGAGAGAGGCTGATGTAGAAACGCCTGTGCAAGCAGAGAAATCTGGTGGGAAAGCAGTTTTGCAGTCTATAAGAGAGATGCTGATAAATGGAAAGCAGTTCTAAAGGGTTTGAGATAAGGCGCCAAGCGGTGTTGGAGGGGAAAAGGAGGAGACAGATTAGGCTGCATAATTGATTATTAAACAAGGGAAGGGAGAAGGAGACAAGTAGATTAGGAAGGAAGAGAGTAATGCTAAAGTTTTATTCTCCAAGCAGTTAGAGGTCTGTTCACATGGAAAAGCCTTGGGAAAGGGCCACCCTGTAAGGTGGAAGATTAGAGTAATCCAGAGGAGCAAGATCCTGAAAGAAGAGAGATTGAGACTGATGCCAAAGGCTTAGAATAGTTAAAAAAAAAAAAACTACTGGGATGGCAGCACTGGGTCATGTGCTGAAGCAGTAGTGGGTGACGAGTCCTATCATGTCTTGACAGCAGCAGCAAAGGCCAGGCAGACGACCAGGCGTGAGATTCTGAGAATCTCTGTGATAGTGGTGTGTGTGGGGGGACTTTGAAAAAGCAGCTGGAGCTATAACCCAAGACTGGCAGCTCTATCGCCACAGCATAGGGAATAAAAATGCTCACACTCAACCTGTGTGACCTCGGGAAAATCATGACCCTCTCTAGGTGCCGACCATCGATAGTGTGAAAATAATGAGGAGGCAAGGTGTTAAAAGGAAATTTTTATATATCCTCACCAACATAGTCTGTTAGTCCTTCCAAGGTGGAAATACTGCAATAGTGAGCACACATAAAAATATTTTCAGTGAATAAAGAAGTGAATACATGAATTAGGGTAACACTTTGCAGCAGCATTATATTTGGTGCCAAGATTATATAGCAAGACATTTCCTGTTGTGTTTACAAGCGCCCTGAGCTAGAGCAGAGTTTTTCTCAGAAATCAGGAAATATCTCCTAATCGCTTTGTTTTTGAATATGCAGATAAGTGCACATTCTTAAAGTTTAAATTTGAAAATGCTGTCAAGAACTCCTGTTTTTGGACACTAAAATAATAGGATTGTAGAGGTGGAAGGGCCTTTGAGGACTATTCTAACACTGTCCTATCTCACATGGGAAAAATAAGGCTGCAGAAACATCAGTAGTGTAGTCTGGATCACTTATTTGAGCCAGCCGTGGTTCAGCTTGTGTAGAAAGAACTTCATTTGTTGGTCTAGGACAGGCATTAATATTCCTTTCCCTGAAGGTATTCTGTAGTTTTTTAAAAAAGAATACTACCATTCATTTCAAATACAATTGTTTGTCTAAGTATTATATGAAGACTATTCTTATAATAAGCATTTTGGTACCCTTTCAGTCTGTATAATAACAAAGAATACTTTTTCCCTTTTGGGAACTCTAATTAACCAGCAGAAGGCATTAATTTCTATAGCTTTTCTTTCTTCTAAAGAAAGGAAGTTCTGAAGAGGCAGTTTCTCCTGGCATTAAAACATATATTGGCTTGGTCTTTAAAGGTTCTAATAAGTAAATAGATCAAGTAAGAAGCAAGTCTGTGTTTATTGTTCATTTAGTTGTGGCATTATGGTTTGTTTCCAGATATGAAAATTTTGTAAGAATTGTCTCCAGAACTCAAGCAAACAGTAGTGGGGAAGAGTAGGTATAAACATGACACAAGTGATCTAAAATGATTGCACACACTCAGTATACCTGTGTGCACACTGTTTCATTACACATGAGAAACTCATTAGGGCAAGGCAAACACATTTATCCTGAATTTCAAGTGAACTTGAGCACTGTATTTAAACATGCCATGTTTTTCAGGTCTGACAGCCATACATATGCCCAATGAGTGTGGCCCCAAACAGACCTGGGAAGGATCAGCTAGATCTCCCCCTGTCTCCTGGAAATCCTCCCCTTGCTTTGTGACGAGTGAGACACATCGCTGCTTGGCAAGCACAGGACTTCCTTCTGCATGAATGGTTAAAATTAACTTGAATTTCGTTTCTATGCCACTCTATATCTAATCTTCTTGTGAAAATTACCATTTAAATTGTGGTGAATTATAAGGGAGTAAAGAGTTATAAGGGAATTATAAGGGAGTAAAGAGTTATAATGAATTATAAGGGAGTAAAGAGTTTTGGTGTTATACAAAATTTTTAGTTTATAAATGCCTGCTTTCTTCACTTGCGTGCACCGAAGTTGAAGTGTACTGTACAAAGCATTTCTTTTTTATCTAGGAAAATTTTGAAGCAGAGCAGTTAACTAAAGCACGGGAAGGTGTCCCATTTATTTTTATGGAAAATTCTATATGCTCTATTCCTCATCCTACAATATTTTCTCTGAGTCACCATAATGTCTACACTGATGGTCCTGTGCTACTTCACTGCTCACACACAGCTTGGCAGCAACAGGATCCAGGGTGAGATGTAAAGACAGAGGGGCTCCCTTCCCTTTGACGAGTGCCTCTTGTTTTTTCTTTTAAGGAAGAGGATTAGTTTGGCACCACTAGTTTCAAACTTTTTACCTGGGCCTTCTGCCTGGGAAGACTTGAATGTAGACATAGCCATCCGCAGCATGAAGGAACTCTGCAGTTATTAAACCCTGACATTACTACCAAAGAAGGTCTAATGACTTGATCTCATCCTCAGTGTAGTGCCTGTATTCAACAGCATTAAATTCAACAGCCAAATCTACACCTTGCATTATAATACCAGTTTATTGAATTATTTTGATGGCTTGTAAAGATAATCATAGCTGTTGAGTATTTGTTACAGGGGCTCAGAATTCAGAGATCTTTGTAGTTTGTAATAATATGAACACGAGAATGTTCCTCGAAGCATTTTTTTGCCATTTAAAATAACCAGAAATTACATAAAGCTCTATCATTAGCAACTAATTAAATCAACAGTGGTAAAGTAATCCAAGGGAAAAGTGTATTATTTGGAAGGAATGAGGTGAAGATGTATGGCATGTTATGGCATGGTTCCTGAAATGAATTATTTGGTGAAAACAGTCAAGATATGAAACAGTATATATAGTATATGTACACAAGTATCCAGTTTTGTAAATGAATAACAAGAATCTATTATGTAACTCCCCATGTACATAATAGATTCTTGTTATTCATGGAAGTTATGTTCTATAAGGTCACTGCAAATGCTGAAATAATGAATACTGAATCACTGTTTATAGTAGACCTGGAGGGTAAAGTCCTACAAGTCTTTGTTACAATATTCTCACTAACCAGTGACTACATAACCTTATTTTATGTGTGTTTCCGTTTAAAGACACATTTTAACATATATTGTTGAATTATTAAATTGAACTCACAGCTAATACAAGTACAACTCATGCCTGAATGCTTATTTTTCATATTTTTTTCCAAAAAAGTATAGCACAGTCCCCTTGTATGTAGCAAACCAAATAATCCTTCAGCCTTGTTCAGTATTACCTGGAAGCCGATGCAACAGGAGACTTGAGTTTTTGGCTGCTCTGTACATGTCCAGAAATAACCTCAAATGCACTACACTGATTTTAGGGGTTATGAATCAAATTTGAGCAGGCAAATTTGTAAATAGGGAATCTGTGACTAATGAGGATCAGCAGTCCATACATATACACCATATGTGATGTGTGAAAATTGGAAGTTTCTGGCAGAAGTAAAAGAATCTGCTTCTACTACTGATGAAAGTTACCTTGGGTGAATAGTCCTGTAGGTTAGGAATGAGACAAGATGCTGCTTTTATTGTCCTTTCAGTCCCATGTGCGTTTTACTCCACATCACCTAAACCTTCCCGTTATCTGTCCCTCTCCTCTCTCTCTCCTCCCACCACCATCACCTCTCTCATGCAAGCCATGTGCATTTTCTCTGGAGCTCTCTGTATTTGGGGCAGATCGAATGGCTACCCACTCTTGGAAAAGTTGGTCTATGTAATTTTTCAAATGAAAAGTATTTATGAATGCTAAGCATGACACTTAGAACATGGGTTCTCAGGATAATTGCGTCATATGCTATTTCCCTCATTCCCGGCACCAAGAAAGTCCGGAACTTCAGGGTATTTCAGGACTGCCAAATGATTTGCATAGATTCTTACCACAGAGTATCAGAGCAGACGCTTAGTAAGTAGGAAACAAGAGCAATTAGTGATATAATAGGAACTAGGAAGTAGCATACGAATTATGGTGTAGAAATTCTCTTCAGGTAGAATTCCAGGGTCTGGGCAAGTGGTAGCAAGGCCCTTGCTTCAGTCCATATAGGCTTGATGGGCCAAGTCAGAACTTTTTGAGTCCCTCATTGTTTAAATGTCCAGAATCAAGAGAATCCATTTCCGGCCTTGAATTATTTTTCAAATCTTGCCATTCAGAACTTGTAACTTAGGAAAACAAAGAAAAGTTTTAATCTGTAGTTTCCTTCTTTGTATATATCATGGTGTTCTTTTGAAGAAAAGCCTGAATAAAAAGGAACGTCTCGCTTCCCTGAAAGGCTTTTTTCCCTAGTTAATGTGGAGATTTCCTCTTACCCCAGGTACTTTCTATGATGTACTGTACCCTGACTGAAAGCAAGCTGAAGCTAAGATGACCATGGATGGAGAAAAAGATATGTAAGACATGTCCATGTCTAATTATAGCTGGGATACATTAGTGCTAATGGTCTCTCATAGATTGTCACTTTGTTTATTGTTAGTCTGTTATCTAAAATCATTCTGATTTTTGTATTATTAGATTTCTGACAGCCCTATTCAATGCCTCACTTTCTCTTCTCTAATATTGAGAACACTATCGTATTTTAAATATGCTTGTATGCATGTACACATATATAATCAAAATGTGTGAAAACATTCCTTCATTTGAAAAAAAATCAGGAAGGCTTGTAAAGAATAGCTTTAGTAACAAATGGTGAGTTTATTTTAAGAATAAACTTTGTAAATGTGTATACCTCTAAGAATAAAAATAGTGAAATTTCTCAAATGTTTACTCTCCTCGCTAAATATGACAGCTACTCACAAGTTGAGCAGATTGTAGTTCTTGTTGATCTTATGCCTGAGAAACCAGGATGGTTTTGGGGGAAAGTATCCGGGTATCTAGCAGCCCACATAGCTTACTGTTGCATCTCTTCAGCTTTGCTGAAGAGAGCTTTTCTGATCAAACTTTGTACTCAAGCAGTCCAGGCTTGCAGGGGTCTGAGCATAGTGCCTTGTAGCTGAGATTAAGCTTGCTGCAGCCGGTTCAGTTCAGTGTCCCTTGCTCCGAGACTGTGCCCCATGAGGTGATCCAGCTACCTGAAATCAAATGTGGAGCCTTGTGCCCTGTTCCCTTTACAAATTACTTCCCAGCCGTGTCTGTGAGCATTAAGATATGAGTCATTATTACTTTGTGCATTGTAGTCATATTTGAAGGGATTCCTCTCGGTTATCAAATTCTAAAATGAGTTAGAATCCTCAAATCCATGTAACTGTCCTATTTTCCTATAGAAAGTCCTTTCTGCAAAAGTGAACCATCAGCAGAAGTTACATTGGTAAACATAAGGAGAAATCGATCAAGCTCTGATCAATTCTTGTAGGTCTGGCTTCTAGTCTAAGTAGTCTTGGAATACCATCACTCGCATTCATTTGTGTACTGTCTAAAACTTTCCATGCCGCGCCCTCAGAACTGTGTAATTTGCATCAGTGACCTGTCATCCATCAGACTGAAAATCTTTACTGTCTGGCCTAGGCCAGAAAATTATTTTGCAGCATGTATCCTTGCCCTGTAGGCAGGTGATTTGTAAAGATGTAGGATGAAAAAAAATGATTGTGATGAGCCAGGTATTAGTAGAGTTGAAATAGAAAGGGTGCCCCTAGCTGAAGGTGGAGTCATAGCAAGTGAGGGAGAGTGTGATGGGTTAAGTAGAAGAATCTGGTCAGGAGGCAGAAGACAGCAGAGCACACTGTAACAGAGAGATCACATGGCCCCAGTACAGAGATTGGCTTGCTCCTGGAACTCCCTGGGTTTCTGACAGTTGTCCATCCCGCGGGTAGACTTCCACACACCCACTTCTGTCTCTAGGAACCATGGTGCTCTTCTTGCAATCTAAAGAGAAGGAATAAAGTTTGTTCGGTCACTCAGTAAATATTGAAGACATACAAGTTATACAGAACTTGCACAAGGCAACTTGATGAATGAGAACATGTCTATAACAAGATCCACTCCCGGGGAATATGAACAATTTTATACGAAAGTTCAGACAGGGCCTAGGTGTGGTAATCCTGTAATCCCAACACTCTGAAAGGCTGAGGCAGGAGGATTGAAAATTAAAGCCCAGCCTGGGCAAGTTAGTGATTTAGCCAGAACCTGTCTGGAAAAAAAAAAATTTAAAGAGGGCAAGGCTTGTAGCTCAGTGCAGAGGGCCTGGGTTCAATCCCTAGTACCAAAAAAAGAAAACATTGAGACAGGTGCACCAATGACTACCATACAGAAAAACCCATGGTTATTAAATTTAATCAATATTTAACTCATCATGTAAAGCATAATGCCAGGTACCACGGATACTAAGCTGGCTGAGGCTGAGCCTCTGACACTAGAAAACGTCAGTGATGGGCATAGAGGATCGTTTCTTTCCCCTGAGCCCAGAGAGGCCACCTGGGGCATTGTCTAGTTGAGCACATGAAGTCCACTTAAATACCCCTTGCAGCATCATTTACAGAGAAAAAAAGTCCAGAAAAAGAATAACAGGTAACTACCTGGCAGTGTCATATAGTAAAGTTTCACACAGTCGTAGAAAGGGATGAACTTGAGCTACTTGAATCAAAATTGATACATCTCAAACCAAATTGTGAGTCAAAACTAAAGGTGCAAAAATATTCTGTCGAGTGACATAAACTATACAATATTCAGAAACATGGAACCGAATATTTATATATTGCTTAGACTTGTGTGCATATGTTGCATAAGTATTTTTTAATGTTCAGAGTTGGTAGGTGTAAGAATAGCTTTTAAATCTGGGGGGAGGGATTGAGGAGGCATATTCAGTAGTTCCAACTGTGTCTGAATATTTTAGTTCTTTTTTGTTGTTTTGTTTCGAAAGTGATATAAGTCTAAAGAAGTACAGCAAGATAGGTGGTGGGCACACAGACATTCATTTTATTATTCTCAGACCTTCACTGCTTGAAATACCTCACAAGAGAAGAAAGAAAGAGAGGCAGAGGGAAGAGGGAGAAGAGGAGAGGAGGGGAGAAGAGCCAAATCGAAGTGTATTTCTGCGGACATGATCTCAGAGAAGCATGAGTGGTTTTAACCAGATGGGATGTATTAGGACTCAATTTGACTTTTGAGAACCCTATTTTATTACTTACTGACTTGTATCAGTCAACCGAGTGAGATCAACTTTATGATAGGGGGAGGGTCCCATTTCCTGTGGCCAGACAATGAAGGCAGCCTGGAGGGGACTGTGCTGAGCACCAGCCTTGTCCTGCTCCCAGGACGTGCAGCTATGCACGCATGGGCCGCGGCAGAGGGGTGCTGGGACTCAGAATGGCGCGTGTGTCAGGCCTCTCTGGCCAATACTGTTCATACAAAGCATAAGTTTCCAAATGTTTTGGGTCACAGCCCTTTCAGAATGTGAGAAAGCAAAACAAACCGTGAACCATGTCCTTAAACAAACATGTGCACACGTGTGCGCATAGACACATGACTGCGTACATTTCTAGAGGCTCGTAGGCCCCGGAATCTGAGAGCCTTGGCAGGGAACCTCCTGTCCACACATTGGCTTAGATAAATTTGGTCAGACCCTGCAGTGGAGACAAGCAATGGTGCAGTCTCTGAATGTACCCAAAACTCTGGAGATGGAGCTGCAGAGTAAGTGGTTTGTGCAACTCGAGACTTCATGAACACATTGATTTAGATGCTCTGCTAGCTACCATCAGTCTTGGAGAACAAATGACTGAAATATCCAGAACCTGCCCCTTCTGTAATTGTTTGGTGATGCTCCTTCAGAATGAAGCTATGTAGCATAGAAAATCTTTCAGCCACTGCTGTCACCTCGTGTGCAGCCACCATTTAGGCTGGTGTAACTAAGCTGAAGCATTTCGTGTGAAAAGGAAACTCAGACAGATGACAAGTAAATTCCAGGCACCAGAGCCCAAGCACCAGTACAGAGTATGACTAAAGAATGAAACGGTTAAGGAAAGGTCACAGATAACGAACGTGAACTTCATACATTTTTATCCATCGGGTGGCAGATAGAAATGAAATCCAAGAAGCTTGATTCCTTGAATAAATACTGTACTGACTAATGTATCCAGATACACTTAACACGATTTTTTTATGGTATGTGCTGTGCTTTTTTTCTGTTGTATATTTTTGTTCATGATTCAAAAACTTAATATTTTTGTAATATTAAACTCCATTTTCCATTCTTCTGAAATGATATTTGTATACTTATGTCATTATTGGTTTGAACAATTAAAAATGCACATACATGAGACTGAAACTGGGTTTCTTTTTCTTGCCTTCTTTCTTATAATCGAATCTACATTAGATCATTTGGGTAGTAATTGTTTTCATAATAATTTACCCTAACCATTTTTTTTTTTCCTGAACCAAGTGACTAAACTATATAAAATAGTCATAAATACCTGTTTTGAAATAACCAATACAAATGGGTGCTGTCTGGTCATAACACATTTTAAACGACTTCCCAGCCAAGTGAACTGCAAATAATGATGACAATGATGATAAAATAAATTTTAAAATTTGTGCAAATACCTTGCAATGAATGTTCGAGCTGATGGGCAGATTCAGTCCACATTTACATAGCTGTGTCAAAACAAGGGAAAGAAACCAGAAATTCCGGAATATTTTCAGACCGTCTTAGATATCTTGACACTTTATTTTTTTTCATTGCCAGGAGAGTAAATAAGTGGTTTGCCCTCTGGGGAAAATCCATTTAAAAGAGAAAATATTTTAAATTCTTACCTTTGTAGAAGAAAAGAAAGAAGCATAGTTCTTAGTAGTTGGGGAGGTGGTTATAGAAATGTGTGGGGAGGAGAGCACAGTGAAATACAGTGAAGTAAGGTCTTGTGTGCTTTGTTTGCTTGTCATTACAGTTGTTCCCTGTAATCTACTACGGATTGGTGCAGGACCCGCACAGATGTACCAGTCCCATAGTGTTTGCGTATAACCTACCCACATCTCTTGCATACTTTACATCATCTTTAAGTTACTCCTAAGATTATAGGCAACTAAATTAGATAGAAATTAACATACAGTCAGAGAGAGACTGGGTTCTCATGGAAATCAGTGAAAAATAAATACAGCAGAATTGTGGCTGAAGGTGCATCTGAAGAAGACAGTGCCTCAAGATAAAGTCACAATGGCCAGACTTGTGGACTTTGGACTTCTTAAGGGAGAACCAGAACTTGAGACTATACTGTAATTAGTACCACCCAGTCTATTAAGCCCAGATATGCATCAGGCACCCAGGTGAGGAACCAGAGCATCTGGACCCATCCCTTTCTAAAATGTTCCTGTTTTAGGAGTCATAGATAAGCCATGGTTAATGAGGTCAGCTATGGACCCTTGCTATGTGCCCTGCTTCCCTGTTGGATCAATATTAGCCGAGTGGCTGTACTTGTAATCCTATAGGTTGGTTGTAGTTTGACCCGTCTCGTACCCACATCATGACTTCCCGGCAGCCCACTCGGGACCCTCCTGTCCCTCAGGAGCTGTTCTTCCCCGATAAACCTTTCCTACTCTTAACCTCCTTTGTCCTTTGGAATTCATTCTTAGATTTCAGGGGACTTAAACTTGCACATCTGACCTCTGGCAGGTTGGGAGTTACATTTCTTCTATATTAATAATACCTAATACAATGTAAATGCTGTGTAAATAATTGGGTAGAATTGTTTAAAAAAATACTGACAAGAAAAAGGCTGTGCATATTCACTGCCCATGCAATTTTGTTTCTGATCATTTCAATCCGTGGCTTGTTGAATCCATACATAGGCAGCGCACATATGGATGGCCCACCATATTTTCTTCTTTGTTTTCATTCATCCCGCATTTAAACTGCGAGCATTTGTGATGAGAAATTGAGGGAGCTAGTCTTTGCTGTCAGACAGTTTCAGTTTTAGGAGAGAAGCTTCAGGAAACAGCATAGTGTGTTGTTACCTCAGAGATGTAAGTAGCTAATCCCATGGAGTGTAGGGGAGAGAATGGCAGCCTGTTTGAGGGGCAAGTGGAAAGGAGCAGGAACAGAGACCGTGTGCAGGAAGGAATACTTTGCCAACTGCTTTGGCGAATTGCAAACTGTACCTTCTGTGTGGAGGTGCAGTGAGAGGTGAGATTTCTGGCTGTTTAGGATCTCTTTCTATCTTTTGTTCGTGTATTTAATTAATGTAGCTCTTCCCTCATTGTACTGTAATTACCTGATTACCTTTCAGTCTTCGTAAAGTCCTCAAGAGCAGGCATATTTATAATTGCTTTTTGTTATGCTGGATCTCTTCTGATTGCATATGAATTTCGGGATAGTTTTCTCTAATTCTATAAGGAATGCTGTTGGTATTTTGGTTGGGAGTCCATTCAGTCTATATATCAGTTTTGGAAGTATGGCCATTTGAGAATGTGGATTCTGTCTATCCAGGAACAAGGGGTCTCTTTCTATTTTCTGATCTCTTCTACATTTTCCTTTTTCAGAGTACATTCTATTCATCTTTATTCCATAGTGCCTAACATAGGACCAGGCCGTTGGTAGGTACAAAATGAATGATCTTTTAATTGAATTGAATGAATGAAAGGATAGGTGAATGGATGTATGGTTAGCTGTTCTGCATTTGGAAAGAAATATACTTGGGCTATGACTGCTTCGGTGGAAAAAATAACATAGGAGAGAAAAAATGCAATGCACTGGGTGTGGTAGAATGTAAAAATATTTTTACTACTAATACTTTTGGACATTACTATAAATTAGAAATTATTTCCTCCAATTCCTGGCCTTCTAAAATTTCACATTCGTGCATACACTAGTATACTTGTTAAATTGTTGGACTGAACTCTCATTTGATTTAGAAATCAGTTCCTTCTTTGGGATGACAGTTTTTAACTAGTATGAAAGTTTCCCAGTTAAAACACTAATTTTGCAATGTATGTCTCAAATATGTGAAAATAAACTGGTTAGTCCACTGGAAAAATCTTAGTTCTTTTAAAAGCTTTGCATTATATATCAAAGCATACACCTTTAAACTACCAATGGAAGAAAAATAAAATAACTCTGCAGGCTCAAGAAGAGCAAGCAGACAGCTGGAATTTTTAGGAAATGTCTGTGGCATTTGAGTTTATTTTTAAGGGAAAGAAAAAAATTCCATTAAATTTTATAATATAATATTTTAAAAACTTACATTCAATAAGAACCTTTCGAATGCTGATGTAAAATTCAGATTATATTTTATTCATGAATTACATGAATTCTTTTTTGATGGAGATGGATAGGGGAAGAAACAGGCTTTTATGAGCTTCTTCCATCTCCTTTAATTACCTTCTCGTTCTGTCTCAGTACACACATTCACAAACACACACATCTTTTTCATGACACCCATGTGTAAACAGCACCACTCCATATATAAATTAAGAAATGCTCCAAATATTCATTGGAACATTAAAAGGAAATCTAACAAAACATTCTGTAATGTGTAGGCAACCTTAAAGGTGCTTGAGACAGAAGCAAAGGAAAAAAGTGAGAGAAAGAGGCTTTCTAGCCTTGTGTCTTTTTTAGTCAGATGTTTCAGAAGATGAAGAAGTTTTAATTATGCGCTTCCTGAGAGGAGTGGGATATTAATTCCTCTGTATCATTCTCTCCAACTTGGAGTCTCACTTTCCTCCTCCTCTCTCTTCTTCCCCTCAGTTCTCCCTCCCCTTTCTTCTTTTTCTCTCCTCTCCTCTCTCTCGCCCATCTCAAAAAAGGCAAAATTGCTTGGTGGTGAGCCCACAGAATTGAACACGATAGAAGTAGGGGTCAGTCTCACTTTGGACTGTTCCCTCCCTTTTCTCAGCTGAATATTCCTGGATCCTTTAGATTTTCACTGATCTGTATTGCACTACCTCTCCTTTCACCCTGTCAATGCCAGGGGCTTTTGGATGGTGACAGGTACATTTGTGAACATCAAATGTGCTGTGTTCTCTATTCTGTTTAACTTTGAAGAGAGATACGGCATCAGAGAGGAAAGAATTCACAAACTTTAGCAGAAATCAAGAGCTCAGCCCAGCTGCACAAGTTGTTGTGAGTGTGATCTATGAGCAGACCTTCAGGCCTCCGTTTCCTCCTCCATATATATAATGGAGATGCTTGAAGGGACATCGTTGGTTTATGCTGAGGATTATATGCAGTGATAAAGAGAGGTGTCTAGTACATTATTCCTTCCCTCTGTGTTGTGCTGTTTACAGCATTCTGGATGTGTTCCCTAGTTCACCTGGTACCATTTATTCACAGACAATCACAGGTATTCTCAGGTTGTAAGAATCAGAGTAACAGTTGCTTACTGTAGTTTGTGTATTCCACAGGAGTGCCTTTATTAAAAGAAAAAAAGACGTGCTTCTTGAAGTTTCATTACAATATGTTGTAGCTGCCACGCGTTCTGCATCATCCATGTCTTGCAGCCTTGTGTTGAACTGGCGGCTGTCGCAATCAGTAGAGCAAGCCCCGCACTGCTTGTCTTAGACACATGGAATGATTTTCTCTTCCCTCGGTGCTTCATTTTTTTGCAGTAAGGATCCTCCTTTGTTTGAGTAGATTTTTCATTATTGTCTGCATTTGCAATTTTATCTCCATTTCTAATTGGGAAATTTATTTTATAGATGTGAATTTTCTTTCATTACCACTCAGAGAAGAGAGGATAATGGGTGGTACCCAAAAGAGGAAGCTAAAATGCCTTTTTAAAAATTTTAACCATTTTATGGTGGTTTTTAGGAACTGAATTATTTTATAGTTGTGGCCATTTATATTGCTTATTAATAATAGTTCATTGAAATTATTGCACTAATGTCAGTCTCCGAATAATACACTGGCAATTTTGAGAATGCAAAAATGTACTAAGTAACAATTCATCTTGCAAAATGTGGGTATGAGAATGGTTAGAGCTACATCATTGAAGGTAAACAGAAAATTATCTTCCTAAGGATGCTCATTTATCAAAATAAAGTAATATTAACTCATTTGTTCAAGATTACTATTTCTAAATATTTATTAGAGAAAATTCTTCTAGGGAAAATTGTATTATTATATAAATTCTGTGATGGAGACATAAAAACTTAGGTATCAGATAGCTTCATATCCAATTATATATCATTATACTTAGTAAAAATTTGAAAGAAAGACTCTTTTATAATTTGTAAGGCATAAATAATAGTAGCATCTTCTTACTGAGCTAGTTTGAAAATCAATTGAAGTAATACACAAAGAATTTAGCCCAGTGTCTCTCATGTGGCAAACACTAAGTGAATAGTAGATACTATGATTATGTGATGTAAACATGGCCCAGACTAAGACTCTAGGGGACAAAATAATGGGCACAATTAACATTTAAGTAGCAGAAAACAGAAAGAAAATAAACAGAAATGACCACGTGAATATGCCAAGTGATACAAGACCAAGGATATAAGAAGAGGAATAAAAGAAAACTGGGGCCAAGGGGAAGGGAAGGGGGAGAGTTTAGGGGTTGGGAGGAGAAGAGGCAATACTTATGCTTCAGATACACTGAACTTAAAATGACAGGTCATTTTAGGGAAGACATACCATGGCATCTCATGGCATGGCGATAGAGCTTCTATGTTGCTACTGACTTAGTTTTTCAAGAAGTTTTTATAGTGAGCCAACCATGTACTAGATACTGTGCATAAGAGAAGCCTAAAATAGAAATAAGTGAACCTCTGGGTCAGTATTCTGGGGGGGAAGTTAGGCAGAGGAACAAACAGGGTGCCGGGCAGGAAGCATTGGTTGGTGATTGCAAACGGAGTGGAGAAAAGAAGGAAGATGTCGTCAAGGTGGAGAAAAGAAGGAAGATGTCTTCAGAGCTGAAATCACGTTAGGGGAGAAGATAATTTCCAGTAATTACAGATATTTGGAACAATCACTTTTATAGGAATTGAATATGCTTTTTAGAGTTTGGGATCATTCTTCACATAGAAAGTAAAAGGAAAGATACATAGCTTGTTCTTGGCTTCTCTCTACCAGTTACACACAGAAATGGTTGTACATATCTACTTATTGTAGTGCAGAATCATTATTTTCTTAAAAGCAAAGGCATTGCAGCTGTTGTTCAGTGAACAGTGAAAAATATTCTTTTACCTAAATACTAATTAAGTATGTTTGAATATTTAAAAATGCTTAGTTTTGTAATTTTTAGTAAACCAGTCATATTTCTATGAAACAGTGCTGACCTTTTTGTTGTTTTATATATAGTAGACAATTTTTTTTTTTAAGGAAAAGAAAACTCTAGATGTTTGTGGCTCTGGGCAAATAAAAGGAGAACAAATGACGAAAAGGCTTTCAAGATGAGTACCCACAGACTTTAAAACTCAAAACCCAGACACCAACAGAGGTTTCAGATACTGCTAGATTCCGTTCAAATTGACAAGTACGCATGTTGCCTGTCTATTTTTGAGCAATGTGTTATGTTCTACAAGGCACAAACTCACAGTCTTTAAATGTAAGGCGGCGCTTATAGAAATAACCATGATACAAAGGAGGGTCTGTGGATCACCATGAGACATTTCTAAAGGACCGTGAAAAGACAGAGCGTGCATGCGGTTGAGAGAGCAAAAGAGATTTGGGGAGAAAGTATGAGAGAGGACTGAGGAGTGGGATCAGAGCAATGCCGAGCTCTAGACAGCAGAAACAACCAAGCACATGAACAGAGGTATGCAGATGAGTGTGGCGTGTGGCATTACTGGGGAATTAGCATCCTCTTCACTGGAGAGAAAGGGACATAAAAGTGAGAGAGAAGTAGGAGATACAATAGAGAGTGAGGTGCGGTTATGTACTGTGCTTGCTGCTGTGAGAGTCAGTTCTGATTGGTTCAGGGTGTAATGAAGTGCTGCGGATGGATTCTGAGAAATGGGATGGCATTACTGCAGCGGCAGTTTAGAAGACTGATAGGACTGCAGTTCAGAATCTGTTCTGGAACGAAGACAAATGGGATTTGGAGAAACTGGCTGGGACCCTATCATTATAGCCTACTAGTTAGTGAAAGTATGAATCAGGATGGAGCAGAAAGGAGAGGATGTATATGTACATCTCTCAAAATGCAAACTTTTAGAAACATTCCATATATACGGAGCACAAGTCTGTGTTTTACATTTTCACATTGCCCTCAGATATTCGGCAGGCTGAGCTGTGGTGTGATGGGCACTGCAGCACCTCTGTTCTTTGGTCTTCGTGGTGTCTTCTCAATTTCAGAAGTCACTGAAATGTGTGCATAAATTCTTTGAATCTTCTATCTTGCTTGTCCTGGACACTCACACAACTACATTTCGTTAGGGATATAGGACTGCGCAAAACGGTACAGTGTTAGGAACCGCTCGTCCCAGGAGCTTTAGAAAGGCTGCTTATTTACTTTAGAAAGACGCCTGCGTGTTTGCCCTGCGGGTTCAATTCTCCGCCGCATCTCTACCTGAGAGTCCATCAGGACCAACTGGTATGTTGGAAACCCGGCTTTATTTGTTTTGCTGAGGCTCAGTTTCCTACTCAGTAGACAGAGAAATCTCTCATCAAAGAATATTTCAGTTACTGTTATCATGTTGTCTATTCATCTGTTCTATCTTTCCAATATTGAAGTACATTTAATTTCAATAAAACTTCTAACACAAATAACCGTAAAACAAGTGTCTGCCAATTGACCATTTTTAGCCTTGCTTTTCTCTCCCTTTCACCTAATAAAAAGTTGATTTAATATTCTTCATTTATAAATCCAATAAACATCATAGGCTTCGCTTCTTGAGATTTGTACTCCGCGAAAGCTTTTCTTCCTCACGACCGTATGTGCACTGTGATCTCCTTAGCTCCAGATTTTATGCCTTGGGCCTGGCATCAGTCATTGCATGTAAGAGGCATTTGACTCTGTCACTAAATGCTCCCACACATTAGTATGAAATGGCATAAAACAAATTATTTGCAACCAAATCTTGTGAATGACATTACGGTTTTCAACCCAAAAATGATGGAGTAAGGGAAGACCTTGCTTTCTAAAATCCATTCCACAAATTTGTTTTAGCTGCTACTCAGATATAAGTAACCAAGTCATTGTTTTTTTTTTAATTTACAAAGGTTTTAAAATGTGGTTATGATGTTCAGTATTTAAAATTTAAGAGAGTCACTTGTAATTTTTGCTTATCTTCTATCCAAATCAATTGCTTGATTACCTTATTGAGTTAATAAATGGGTCCTTTCTCAATGAACTAAATCTAAGTATTATAATATACTTTCTCAGACTGAAAGAAGTTATTTTACTTCTGAGGGTTTTGGAGTTCAGTTAGTGGCTGTTTGTGCCTAAGGGAAGAAACAGGGTCTTGTTCACCTACGGTAGTCCATGAGATGCTCTGGAAATTTACTCAGAGCTTCAGAATATGCCAAGACTATAAAAAATTCTTTCCTCATATTAAAGCTTTTCATGGCTTATTTGCAAATGATATGATAGTAGAGAGACAGCTTTTATATTTATCAAACATGCATATCCTTACAGTTTTATAAGAGAATTTAATCCCAGCACTCTGGGACACTGAGGCTGGAAAATTGTAAGTTTGAGTTCATTTTGGGCAGTCTTGTGAGAAGACCCTGTTTGAAAAAAAAAAAAAAAAGGGTCTGGGAAGAAAGTGTAGTTCAGTGTGAAGGCCTTGATTTCAACCCTCAGTATTGCAAGATCAGTCAATTAACCAATCATTCAATCCATCCATCCATCCACCCACCCATCAGAATATACAGATGAGATGTGGTAGTTGGAGTGTGGAGACTGAAACCCATGCAGAAGTGTCATTCATTGTGTGCCCCTTCTTCTAGCATGTTTTTTTTTCCATTCTGTAGCCCCTGTCTTGTGAGTTTCTTGATTTCTTTAGATCCATCTGAAAAGTTGCCTTTTTTCTGAGGTATCCAGTGACTTGCTCCATCTCCGTGCACCCCAATACCTTGGGAGAATGTTTAGTAGAACACGTGGGAATTTCTCCCTCAGAAATGCTCTGTCTCCCAGGGGGGGCCCACTAGGCCCAGGCTTTGCCTTTTCATCCTTAACTCAGTATGAAGGGACTGGTTGGCTGAATGATAGAATGTTAAATTATGAGATGTGTAGCTACATGACATACATGAGAATTATTTTCATGTTTGAATCTTGCAACAGAGCAATGACTAATGTGCCTTGGGTCAACAGTTGAGATCTGTGAACTGTCTTCTCTCTTTCCTGAATATTGGCCATTTTTTGTATTCTTACCCAAATATATGCATGATAGCTCTTTGAACTGTGAATTTTTCATTCGAGTCTGTGACTTCAAAGAGTGTAAAATTTCTAAGCACATCTAACAACATCCAGAAAATGTCAGAGTGTGATGTACATACAATTTAGCAATTATTCATATAATTTAAGGATTAAGACAAAATTTTAGTTGGGAGAAAAATTAGCTTACCTTATGATTAGGGATTCATTTAGGATTGCCTTCTTTCTGCTTGGTACCTCACACTTGAGCTTCTTTCTGTACAATGATTTAACCAATAGCAACTCCACTTTTAAATCTCCACTCAGACCTCTTCTTATTTTTCCAACTACTTCCTTAACATATCCTGGGATATTTGATAGGTATCTCCACCTGAGTGTGTGTGCAAAACCGAAATTTTGTTGGTCTTCATCTCCTTATTCCA
>PVJO010016116.1:0-42995 GCA_004026905.1 Hystrix cristata | reverse complement strand
GGATCGAACTCAGGGCCTTGTGCTTCCAAGGCAAGCACTCTAACCGCTGAGCTAAATCCCCAGCCAATAGTACTGTTTTTTAAATATGTTGTTGGATTTAATTGACTGAGATTGTGTTAAATTTGTATTTATGTTCATAAAACTTATTTTCTTTTATGTTTTAGTTTTCTTGTAACACTTGATTTTGGTATAAAATGAATACCGGTCTCACAGTGTAAGTTAGAAAATATTTGCACCTTTTCAATTTTTTGGAAAATTTTGTAAAGAATTGGAGTAATACTTCTTTTAGTGTTAGGTAGAAGATACTAGTGAAGAAATTTGAACCTGAAGTTTTCTTTCTGAGTTCTTTATTACTATAAATTATTTTCTGTTCACTTTGCTTAGGATCCTACACCTTCGGTAATTCAGCTTACTAATAATTATTTTTTACTCCATCCAGTGTGAATGATCTCATCCTCCTGTGAGTCTGAGTCAGTGTGTCCTTTGTGTACATTATAGCATTGTGCATGCATCTCCGTTTTTATAAAATATGTATTTCTCACACTAAAATACAATCCGCTTTACAGCGACTTATATGTATTTTCCCTTGAAATAAGCAATGCAGGACATATAAGAAGATATTTCTTTTTGTTAAATAAATTAATAAGAACATCTTGGGTCATGTATGGTCTTAAAAACCAGACACGTGCTTAAACAGCAATCACGCATGAGCACATTCTTATGATCTTTGCCGTTGGCGGCTGTGATGACTATTGAACACAGAAGTTTGCATCAGTACTAGCTGTCCAGAGAAATGAAGACCACCCAGAGGTGAGGGAACAGGGCATTTATTCAGAGATTTCCCCAGTAAAGGAGCCAGACACATTCACTTTTGCTTGGCAAAGATTCAAAGACAGGAAAGGAAATGAGAAAGCTTTACAGTGGGCAAAAAAAAACTGAGAAGGCTTCACATATGCCCTAATTGAAGATTTGTTTATCTGGGAAAGCTGGAAGTGTACCATTTAAAAGTAGGATTGGTTTGGAGAGTACCGTTGACATTCTCTACTTGGTCATCAGGTAGAAGCTAAAGCAGAGAAGAAAGGTAGACATTTCTGTTTGTGTCTCGATGTTTGCAGTCAGTTGCTTTCGAGTCGCGGTTTGTCTTCCTGGGCTGTAGCTGCAGAGGTTTGGAGACAGAATTCTATCCTTATATATGGTCTGGCCAATGCTTCTTGCCGTGTTCACACTCTCATAGCTAGCGGGCCTGTAACCCTTATTTGCCTATCTTTCAAGGGCTGATGAGAAACTGAAGCTCAAAGGGAATAATTTAAGGTTACATGTTTGAGAGGAATCAAGAATGTCAGGTTATGTCAGGCAGTAAAGTACAGCAGTCAAAACAGCATTATCTATATCACCTGAGAATTGTTAGAAATGCAAATAAAGGGCCTCTTGAATCGGATATTCTGAGAAGAGGGTTCAGCAGCCTGTTTTAATTTGTATGCTTGTATGATGATTCTGAGAACATTGATCTAGAGCTGGGCTCATTACTCGGTGATACTTTCAAGCTAGGCTAAAAGAATTCCCTCACCCTAAATGTGCTCTTCTAGAAACCAATGGTGTGACGTTTAGACTGATTTGCTTAACAAGGATTAGAAATAATCACTGTACTTTAAATGTGAGATGCTCAAGTCCTTGCCAGGGATTTGAATAAATGGAGTTTTATTAAGACTGATGAAATGAGAAGACTTACTTCCCTAAAGAACTGTTTAAGCTTGAACATGAAATAAATCAAAGGAAATTCTAGACTTGGAATCTGTAGATGCCATTAATGAGCAGATGAGGCATTTGGCATTTGCATTCAGTTAGAATCTTGACTTGGGGGAATTGGCATTTGCTGTGCAGAATGCTGCCCTTGCATAAAGTAGAAATTCTGCATCTATAGAGATCCCACCACACATATCAAAATAAATACATAAATAAAATAAAATAAAAAACAGCAAGAAACATCAAGCCCCTCATTCTCCTGAACTAACAACCTAAAATAACCTCTCATAGAGCTTGTATTGGATACTTTACATCAAATTGAGGAGATGCGTTAACTGGAGAAAGGAAGTTGTTATCATAAGAAACTGGAATAATTTAATGGATTCATATATATAATATAAGATTAACATATACATAGTATTATGATGTCAGAATAGAAAAGCACCATGAGAAAAGTATATTAATTGATATGGATTAATTGATAGATAATGAAATAGTCATATGTTATGATAAAGAAAATCATAGTAAAGTGAGAGGATTATGACATGCCTCTGGCTCATTTAATTCAGATGAATCCATATATATATACACATATACATGCATATGTATATGGGTACATGTAGATAAATATAAATGCATGGAATCATACATGTACAAAATTTATTAATAAGTGTATATGTGTGCATTCCCATGGTTACAGAAATATAATTATTTCTCTAAAATATGTCAGCAAATTTCATAGACTGAAATAGTCTACATTCTCCCCTTTTAAATGAAATTAAAATAAAATATTCATTGCTTACCCAAGGGCCCAACCAACTCTCCCAGATGTTGAAACTTCTAATCCATTATTTGGTAATCTATAAACTACTTTTGAATTATGTAAGATATTTGAAGCATCTCTACTTATTTAATCTAAACTTTAAAAGCCTTTGATAAACATGTTTGCGCATGTTATGTTGGATCATGTTTAATATTGAAACCAAATCGTTATTTTCCTTTCATGTATTTACTTCTCTTAACACACATTTCATGTATTATAAGAGTTTTGCTAATGGTTTTACCTATCTAGGCTTCCTAGCTTCACTTGCACTCTTAAAAAATATAAGGTGATGAATGGAAGATGGTAGTGAAAACATATCACCATTATATATGTACAACTTGACCTCCATACATAACCCTAGATATCTTCCGTATCACAAAACAACTCACATTCAAGCAGAATACCCTCTTCAACCTTCTCTCATAATTCAAATTTCACTCATATATTTCCACTGGCCCACAAAAGTATATTCCTTAGACTAGGATTTGAATTTTAGAAGCAGATGTTGAAATTTTGTATGGCATTTCTACAATATTCTACATGTATGTATATGTGTGTGTGAACATAGACACATGTCAATATAGTATTTATATATTTGTGCATATATGCAAATGTATGGTAATAACCATGGTTTACATTTATGGATTAAATAATGAAGTAGAAATGTAGTAAATAAATTTAAATATGTGGCTGTTCATTAACTCCACAAAGAATCTTCTTTATTGTGTGTATTAGTGAATGTTTTCATCATTGAGACCCAATATCTGTCACCCACAAATTAAAGGAGGAGACATTTAATGTGGCTCATGTTTCCAAGGAATCTAGTACATGGTCAGCTGACTTGAAGACAGAAACATCATTTGCAGAGGGGTATGAGGGAGCAAAAGATGCTTAGCACATGCACTGGAAGCAGAATAGGAAAAGTAAAGTAGGAAACCAGTACCAGAGAGAGAAGAGCAAAGAACCTCATACAGTATCCAAGGTCATGCCTCCATGACCCACTCAGACATGCTTGGAAGTGTGCTTTGCTAACCCTCTGGGTGGCACTAAGGCCAATCAAGTTGACAATTAAACTTAACCATCACACATGACAGACAAAGTAAAGGATGAGTAAAAAGAACTCCTTACAAAGCTTATGTCTTAATCAGAAAGAGATCATATAAGCAGACAATATAATTGACAAGACTATTTCATTATCTGTTAAATAAATACATAATATCAACCAATTAGAATAATATCAATCTTTAAAAGTGTTTATATAAATCTAGTAATAGATATGTGCACATACCTATTGCGGCACTGTGTAAATACCAGGAAGGATTGTTTATGTAATGACTGCAAGATATAATGAAGATGGTACGATGAAGGCAATTTATGGGCAAAATGGACAAAGGTGTGAAGATTATGAGGCTTTCTCCAGTGAAATGTTACAGATGAGAGAGACAGCTAGGTACACTGAAGAAAATCAGGCAACTCAATGTTCCATGAAATGGGGAATAGCAAGTGGTGACATTGCTGACGTAGAAAGGGTCAGAACAAAGTGGATCATGTGTGACCAATGCTCTGCAGGTGGCAAGAATTCTTTGGAAAGAAGACCAGCTGGGAAGACAGTGCAGTGATGCCTGTGAAGAGTTACAAATTTATAACCATAGTAATGGAAGGAAGGAAATTGTGTAGGAACCTAAATTACGGAACCCTTAAGAAGAAAATCATTAGGACGTGACAAGTGTGTATGTGATGTGAGGGGAAGAATTAAGGGCTGAGTGAAAGCTCCTTTGTTTCTAGAAGAATATTGGCAATATTAGGAAAAAAGCAAGCTTAGGAGAATAAGTTGCTTTAAGAAAGAAAACAGTTTGCATTTCTTGAATGGCCGGCAATGTTGCACACATTTTCATGTATTTATTGGCTGTGTGTTTTTCTTCACTTGAGAAATGTCTCTTCATTTCACATGCCCATTTCTAATGGCTCTTTAAATTTGACGGTCTAATTTTTTTGAGTTCTTTATGTATTCTAGATATTAGTCCCTTGTCTGAGGATCAGTCGGCCGAATTTTTTTTTTCACTCTGTAACTTGTCTTTCCCTGTGTTGGTGGTTTACTTTACTGTTCAGAAGCTTTTTAATTTGAGACAATCCCATT
Source organism: Hystrix cristata (assembly GCA_004026905.1). Lineage (NCBI taxonomy): Eukaryota > Metazoa > Chordata > Mammalia > Rodentia > Hystricidae > Hystrix > Hystrix cristata. Next base: position 38,292 of record PVJO010016116.1, on the reverse strand, counting down.
TGTTGATTCTTGGTATTATTTTTTGTGGGACTGGGGTTTTGTTCAGAAAGTCATTGTCTATACCGACGCCTTCAAGTATCTATTATGTCTTCCAGCAGATAAATGTTGCTGTTCTAATGTTTAGATCTTTGATCCATTTTGATTTTATTTTAGTGTATGATGAGAGATATGGGTCTGGGTTGAATCTTTAGCTTGTGAGCAGCCGGTTTTTCCAAGACTGTTTGTTAAAGAGGCTATTTCTCCTCCAGGGAAAGGATCTGACTCCTTTGTCAAAGATAATGTGGCTGAATGTGCCCAGAGTTATTTCTGTATTCTCTATTCTATCTAAACAAGTCTGTTTTTTTTAACTTGCTTTTTTGTCAATATCATACTGTTTTTACCACTAAAGGTTTGTGGTATAACTTGAAGTTCAGGATTGTGATGCCTCCTGGCTCGCACTTATTGCCCAGAATTGATTTTTCTATTGTAGGTCTCTTCTGGTTCCATATGAATTTTAGGATTGCTTTCTCCAGTTCTATAAAGAACACTATTGGTATTTTAATTGGAATTGCATTAAATCTGTGTAACAGTTTTTGGAGTTGGGCCATTTTCACTATATTGGTTCTTCCTATCCAGGAACAAGGAGCATCTTTTCATGTTCTGATAACCTCTTCAATTTCCTTTTTCAGAGCACTATAATTTTCATTGGAGAAGTCATTCACTTCCTTGGTTAGTTAATTCATAGATATATCATTTTTGTTGATGCTATTGTGAAGGGTATTGTTTGCCAATTTTCTCTATCAGTGAGTTTGTTACTGGTTTACAGGAATGCTATTGATTTTTTGACTGTTGACTTTATATTCTGCTATGCCACTAAATTTGGTTATTAGTTTAAGTAGTCTTTTCTAAAAATTTTTTAAATATTATTTTAATAGTGCATTTTAGATGTACATAGTGATAACATTCATCATAGGGGATTTGTACCTGTACATGACATATCTTGTTGCTTCTTTTTTTTCCCATTCCCCTCCCCTCACCCCACTTTGGTAGAGTTTTTGGGGCCTTCTATGTAGAGGATCATGTCATCTGCAAATAATGATAATTTCTTCCTTTCCTATCCATATCTCTTCTATTTCTTTCTCTTGTTTCACTGCTCTGGTTAATCTTTTGAGAACTATATTGAAGAGAAGTGCTGAGGGTGAACACCTTTGTCTTGTTCCTGATTTTAGAGATAAAGCTTTCAGCTCCTCTGTTTAATACGATGTTGGCCATTGATTTGTTATAGATGGTTTTTATCAAACTGAGATAAAGACCTTCTATTCCTATTTTCTTCAGGATTTTTATCATGACTGGATGTTGGACTTTGTCAAATTCTCTTTCTGCATCTATTAAGATGATCATGCAAGTTTTGTCCTTCTTTCTTTTTATATGATATATTAAATTAATTGATTTGCATATGTTGAACCATCTGTGGTAGGCTTATGGCAACATGAGCAAGAACACTCAGCTGAACTGAATTGGTGTGGTTCTGGGTGTAGAAGACCTACCTGAAGGTTATTACCAACACAACACAAAGGAGAATGGGAGCAGAAGTTAGGGACCAGCTGTTTCCCAGGAGAAGATCTGTTGCAGCTGATTCTCCCAAAGGGAACTCGGCTGTCCTTTTTTCATAAGGCACTCAGGCCCTTGCTGTTGTTGGGGAGGGCTGCTATTCACTTCAGGGGAGTTCTGGTCTTCTCTGCTGCAAGCATCATATCCTGGTTTCAGTATAGATTTCTTCAGCCTTTTGGTGCAGACACAGATGTACATGGGACTTTGCTGTGGGCTGCTAGCCCTTGTTTGGATCTTTTGGGTCTCCAGTGCATAGGTAGATGTTCTGCACTCTTCCTGCATTTGGCTTGTGTGTGAATGTTGTAATTTGTAAGTGTCCTGTATTAAATCTGTTCTCTTACAAACCACTGACTCTAGAAAAGTAGCTAAGACACCATCCCTGCATCCCTAGGATGAGTCCTACTTGGTCATGATATATGACCTTTTTGATTATTTGCTAAATTCTGTTTGCCAGTATCTTCTTGAGGATTTTTGAATTTGTGTTTGTTAAAGAGATTGGGTTTGGTTGAGTCTTTTTCTGATTTTGGAATCACGTAATACTTGTTTCCAGGACTGACTTTGGGTGTACTGCTTTCCTTTTGATTTAATGAAAGAATTTGATGAATATCAGTTTTATATCTCCTCAAAGTTCTTGTACAATTCAGCAGTGAATTCATTAGGACCTGGGGATGAATCCATCGGGATTTTTGTAGTTGGTAGATTATTACTTTTTCAATTTCACTGACTGATATGGAATAATTCAGGATTTCTACATTTTCTTGGTTCAGCTTTGGTAGTTCGTATGTATCTAAGAATTTTTCCATTTCTTCTGAATTTTTTATTTTATTAAAGTATAGGTTCTCAAAGTAGCTACTGAAAATACTCTGGATTTTGGCAGAATCCATTGTAATTTCAGTTTTTTTCATTTCTAATTGCATGGATTTCGGTCTTTTTTTACTCTTATTTTGGCTAAAGGTTTGCTTATTTTGTTTAATCTTTCAAAGAATCAACTCTTCATTTCATTGATGCTTTTGTATTGTTTTTAGTCTCAATTTCATTAATCTCTGCTCTGATCTTTATAATTTCCTTCATCATATTAGCTTTGGATTTGGATTGTTCTTGTTTTTCTAGGACCTTGAGGTGCATCATTAAGTTATTTATTTGAGCTTGCTCTGTTTTTCTGATGTGGGAATTTACTGCTATAAAATTCCCTCTTAGGGCAGCTTTCATTGTTTCCTATAGGATCTGTTATGCCATACTAGCATTATTGTTGTTTGTAGAAACTGTCTAATTTCTTCTTTAATTTTATCTCCAGAAAGATTGGCTATTATCAGGAAATCAACCAATAACAAATGTTGCTGAGGCTGTTGGGAAAAGGAAACTTCTTCATTGTTGGTGGGAGTGCAAACTGGTAGATCCACTGTGGGAATCAGTATGGAGATTCCTTTAAAAACTAAAACTAGAAATTCCATTTGACCTAGCTGTTTCCCTTCTAGGTATCTTCCCAAGAGAGTTGAAGACATCGTACCACAGTGTTGTATGCATACCCATGTTTATAGTAGCACAATTCATAATAGCTAAATCTCAGAAACAGCTTGTAAGTCTGTCAACAGATCAATGGATAAAGAATATGTGGTATTTATACACAGTGGCGTACTACTGTGCTGTAAGAAGGATACACTTCAGTCGTTGTAGAAGAACGGATGCAGGTTGAGACCACAATGTTAAGTGAAGTAAATCAGACACCCAAGCTTAAACATCTCATGGTTTCTCTTATATGAAAAGCCAATATATAAATAAAGTTCAAAACAAAAGAAAGATAACAGGAAAAAAAGAAAGAAAAAAGTTATTAAAAAAAGTTATTGTAATCCAGCATGGGCAATGTTTCTAAAAGTGTACCTTGATTTAGTGTAATTGTTTTATGTGTTTTATATGTTCCTTCCCTACTAGTCTGGTTGTCAATCTGCATATATGATAATTACCTTTATAAAGACTTATAAGTAAGTGAATCTAAGGCTTGCAAAAATGAGGAGTATAGGGAAGAAGGAAAAATAACTGAGATGTGTTATGAACATGTACCAATTCTCCACGTGAATGTAATCATCATGTACTGCAAACATGTACTACTAATAATTTTTAAAGAAGAACAACACAAAATAAAACATATTGTGGTTTCAAATGAGAAGTATGTGGATACATCAAGGCAATTTCTTGGGTCCAAAAGTCCAGTTCCAAATTGAATTATTGAGCAATCAGATGCAGAAGTCCTGCCAGAAAAACCCAGTCACTGCACTCACTTGCAGTGGATCTATGAGCAAGCAATTGAGTTTCTTTTTTTTTTTTTTTTTTTTTTGTGCTGGGGATCGAAAACAATTGAGTTTCTTACTTAGATTTTCCCCTGTAAAATAAAATACAGCTTGCTGTGCTCTCGTAAAGATCAAAAGATGATTTTTGTAGAACTGTTCTTTGAGGTTTGTATTTTTGCAACTATAAATGACATTATCAGCAGATTAAATGTAGCTCTGGCAGAGCTCCATCCCTATTAACATCGTTGGTCCAGCTAGTCTTTGGCCAGAGACACAAATTTTTATATAATATTGATATATATAAACATACATTTAACATAGTCTTAAAAAGCAGAAATGACTTTAAGACAGATATGCTCCCTTAAAGAGAGAAAGCACATAAATAAAAAGCAAAATCTTGGTGTAAAGGATGGAATTTAATTGGTAAGACCACATTAGGAACCTTAGGAAAGACTTGTGGACCACTATGTAGGAAGAACTGGATATTTTGTGAAAAAGAGTACAGAAAAATGGGGCTTATATCTAGGGATTGAAAAATTAAAATGCTAAAAGGAGAGAAAGGCACCAATACTTTCTTCAGTAGGTATTCAGAATTAGTGACTATCACAAATAAGGTAAAAATATATACCATATTTCTGAATGGCAGAAAATACATAAACCACTCCTGTACAACCAGTGTACTGTTATGAAAATGGAAAACTCATGATTGTAAAATGTCATTTTAATTTTCTCTTTCATTGCCCCAGAGGAAAACATCTTAAAATTCTTGAGAGAAAAGTCTATAAAATGCAGTAAGATTCTGCACGTCCTCCTGGCAAAAGAGGAAAGACCGAGTCAAAGACGGAGAGGAACCTCTATTCTGTGGTCAGGACATAGATTACGATACAAACAGAGGGAAGACCAGGAGCAATAGTCAATGGAGTAAAGAGCAAGAGCCACATCTGAAGTCATTTAGCCACAGAAGAAAGATGACAAAATCCATTAGAGAAAGAATAACAGTGAATCGGATGTGGAGTAGCGAGAGCAGGTGAACAGGGCCAGGAGTCCAAAAGACTTTTTGAAACTAAGGTTTAGAGTTAAACTGCAATAATCATCCACACCATTGATTGAATTCCTTTACCTCTTATAGAATGATTCTGTTATATACATATGTCTCTCTCTCTTGCTCTCTCTCACTATATATAAATATATATGTATAAGGACAACCGTCCATGAACTGACACATTTCAGATGGATAGTAAAAGCTATTAACTGTTTTGAAACCAAACAACGTAAAAATGACCAAGGATGAGTGGAGATTTCCAGTTCTGATGGACCAGAGAATTCAGAAATATCTCCTAAAGAAAATCCTGGATACTCTGTTATTAGAAAGAAGTGTGTGTTTGTTTTCTACTTTCTGACTCCTTCAGGAAATAACTTGTTCTGGAAGAGCAAGTATACTGCCTAAGTGACATAAACAGTACACTATGGGCGCTAGGAGTACAGAGACATGAAAATACCTGATGATTTCCCCTGATGCACAGTTACTCTTCTCCTCCTCTCACCGGGCATTTTCTGTAGTTCATTGTCAAAGGCAGATCTTTCTTGCTAAAAATGGGACCCTGACATTCAAACAGATCTACTCCATCTTTGCCTCTACAAACTTGTCCAAGCATAGAGAGGATAGAGATCTTTATTTATGTGCAGATGAAGAGAAACTCCATTGTGAAGATAAAGAGAAAAAAGAAGTAATTATAATGGATAATGGAAAAATGAATTACGATTAAAATACAGTTCCCAAGTCATATATAATCTTTTATGCAGAATGAAAATAAACACAAAATTTTTATGATGAATTCAAACATTTTCATTAGAGTAAATACTATTTTCTAAAATCATTCCTTTGTGTTAAAAAAAAGGACATACAGATCTGTATTTCTTTTAAATTAATGGAGAATTAAAAAATGTCTTAGTCTAAGAGCCAGAATATTTACTTGTGAAAAATTGAAATATTAATTAAAATAAAAGGATAGAAGAAAGAGTAGACATCACATACTGAAAATTAGTTGAATTTCCTGGAATTGTAATTGTAAAGGCAAAAATTTTTTTTCTGGAATGTCGTTGGTGATTTTGAGACTGAAAAGTTACAAGAGTCCAAACGAGGATGTGCAGTTATCTGTTGAAGGGTATACAGATCGCTTCCCGAATTTAGCTATTACAAGTTGTGCTGCTATAAACATTGGTATGCAGGTATCTCTATAGTATGATATTTTTACCTCTTCGGGGAAGATACCCATTAGGGGAACGGCTGGGTCATATGGGATTTCTACTTTCAGGCTTTTGAGAAATCTCCATACTGATTTCCATAATGGATGTACTAGTTTGCATTCCCACCAACAGTGCAGGAGGGTTCCCTTTTCACCACAGCCAGGCCAGCATTTGTTATTGTTTGACTTCCTGATGATTGCCCTTCTTTCTGGAGTAAGGTGGAATCTTAGAGGTGTTTTAATTTGCATTTCTCTAATAGCCATAGATGTTGAACAATTTTTCATATATTTGTTGGCCATTTGTATTTCTTCCACTCTGAAGTATCTGTTCATTTCTCTGGCCCACTTCTTCAGTGGGTCATTAATTTTAGATTGTTTAATTTTTTTGAGTTCTTAGTTTATTCTAGATATTAGTCTAAGCAAAATGTGGAAATGTGGTATCTATATATAATGGAATACTATTCAGCTATAAAGAATGGCAAATCTGTCTGAGGATTTAGATCAGTGGTTACAGTGCTTGTCTTGCAAGCAGAAGGCCCTGATTTCGGTCCCCAGCACCAAAAAAAAAAAAAAAAAAATGACGAATTAGAATCATTTATAGGAAAATGGATGGACCTGGAAAATATAATGTTGAGTGAAAGCTTGAATACCGTATGGTATCCCTCATTTGAGTGAGGCAAAATACAAACAAAAGAAAAGGTAAACAATGGATACAAAAAGGCAAAGGGTCAGATCTAAGCCAATAGGCTAAGTGTCCAAGGGAACAAGAAGAGGGCAAAGGGGGAGGGGAATGGGAATCCAGAGGAATAAGGATATCCTAAAAACAAGAACCTAATGACCCAAAAACTTAAAACAGTAACACATATGCTATGTACTACAGTAATTTTATATAGTTGTGACTTAAAGCTGTATATATGTGGCTGTTTACATTTTTCATTGTTATAAGAAAAAGACACAATGTATTATAGTCTATAACCGTGTGTAATGACCTGTAAGTCTGTGTAATTTTGGATAATTTTAATAAAAATCTAAAAAAAAAACCAAGGACATGATTTTTCAGAATTTCTTCAGAGAAAATAATTTGTCCAGTATACAGTGAATGTATAAAGGGAAAAACAACTAGAAATAAGCAGAAGAACTGGATGTAGTGGATGAGGGAAGAGAACTATGGATTACTGCGTATCAAAGCAAAGACTACTAATTCTTTAAAGAGTGACAACCTAGGAGAGACAACACACACTTAACAGCAAAGGGCCCCAGCTGGGATCTGTGGCCCCAAAACAGACAGCCTTAGAAAGACACCTGCTCTACAAAGTTAGCCGCAGGTGGGTTTTGGTAAGATGATTTTAAAAGTCATTATAGTTTAAGGAGGAATTTACTAAATATTGATACATATACCTGAAACATTTTCTCAAAAATTTACAAATATTTATTTTACCACTGATTTTATTTAATGCCAATGACTTTTCTTTAAACATAGTCCCTTAATGGGTATGAGAAAGGTAAAAGAATGCCAAGAGACCGAGTGAAATGTGAGGCCAGTAAATAAAAGTTGCAGATTATGTTACCCTTCTCACTGGTGATCAAGCTGCTTTCTGTAACAGAATTGTACAGCCACCACCCTCTGTCATATGCACAGCCACCTCTGTTCCCCGCACTGTGGCCCATGAGGGGCCTTCTGCAGGAGGAGCACATGTCAGGTGGACCCATGACCTGGCAGAGGAGGGGAGAGCTCCAAAGCGCACTTTACGACTATTGTATGTTTCAGACAGCTCTCTGATTCTTTATTTCTTAAAAATGATGTCCCCCACACAAGGGGCTCTGCTTCAGCCTGAGACCCAGGATGAGAAAATAAGATCAGTTACATCTAACATCCAGAGGCCCACATGCATGTCAGTGAAAGTTAACTGTCCTCGCCAGACCCTGGCTTCTCAGGGTAGTACCTATTAACCTTAGGATACAATAATGGAAGCCAACAAATGCAGGTCTAGTTTCTCATACTGGGTATCGCATAAGAAAACCAAAATGATGGTACTGCCACAGGGTGGGCAGTAATAGGGAGCACTAGAAGGCAGAAACCTGGAGAGGTGGGTGGAGAAGCTGCCAGGCCAGCATTTAAGACAGCAACCGTTGTTTCCCTCAACTCCCAGATGCCTCACGAATAAGAACCTGGGTACCAAATGGACTTTTGTTTTTACCAAGTAGTTGTTTCATTTTACTCAATGCCCTCTGTGAGTTGTTATTCAATTAATGTTTCCTTTTTATACTTTTAGTACTAGAAACTTACAGACGAATGTGAAACTGGCTTTCTTCAAATAATATAGATATTTAGGTTTTGCACTTTTGTATTTTGGTCTCCAGTTCGTTTTAGAGCCCTTCCATTTGTGTTTTATTTTTAAGGGTGCCCAAGTGATATACATAAACAGATAGATAAGTGAAGACTAAAGTATGTGATTATTGAGCATCCTTAACATGAGTCCCTGGTGCTTTGATCATAAAGTTTCAAAGCTATGCCAAGCTTTTATTTTTGTCTTTATGCAAATAAACAGAGGCCTGAAACAGGATAGCGAATCAAAGATGAAAGTCTATTTATGAGAATGCTGAAGCAACTTGTTTATCCTTGTTCCTCTCGCTCCACTTTTAATTCTTCACAGATAGGAACAATGACATTAAATAGGAGTAATTTAGGCAGAATATTACCAGAAATAGCAAGCAGATACATGGTTTGGAGAAAAAGTTGCACAAAACTTTACGAGGTCTAAAATTTGATTGATCTAAACCAAATTAAAACCTTGCTTTCATTGAGTTTGCAAATGTCAGGCATTCAAATGGGCATTACCTACATTTTCCAGTTCAGTCTTTTAAACAACAGTGCAAAGCCACTACTATCATCATTACCATTATATAGATGAGGACACTGAGGGGCAATAGGTTGTTACCTGTCCAAATTAATGTAGTGAGGATGTGACAATGTCAGTTTGCGGAATCTGTATCACTATGAGACCCAGCTCATCTATAATCTGGAGAAATGTCTTATTGTTACAAATAACCCACGAGAAATATTTTTGTTTTAAAATGGAATAAATACAGGCTGAATATTCCTTATCCAAAAAGCTTGGGACTAGAAGTGTTTCACGTTTAGTGGTTGCTTTGATATTGAAATGTTTGCCAGCAGATTTTATTGATTAAACATCCCTAATCTAAAACTATAAAATCAGAATGTTCCAAAATTTGAAACCTTTTGGGTTTCATGTCAGTGCTCAACATTTTAAGATTCTGGAGCATGAGAAATTTCACATTCTTGATTTAGGATGTTTAACTTGTAATATTCTTACCATCTCTTTCTTTTTTTTTTTTTTTTTTTTTTTTTTTTTTTTTTTTTTTTTTTTTTTTTTTTTTTTTTTTTTTTTTTTTGTGGTGCCGGGGATCGAACTCAGGCCCTTGTGCTTGCAAGGCAAGCACTCTAATCACTGAGCTAAATCCCCAGCCCCGTTACCACCTCTTTCAAAACTCTATTTTAAAATTTCAGTCTCCTTAGAATGTTCAGATTTACTCTTTTCCATTAGCATCATAAACCTATTATTTTCTTCCTTTTCCAAAGCTCATGATTAAATTCATGAGGTGTACAACTATTGATTTAGGGAAGAGATCTAGATTTCTTTAGATTCTTGATGGGCCAGTTAAAATGAAAAACTTCTTCATCTACTTTTGCAGTGATTAGTTCAGCTTTCTGAAACCAGCACAGTCTTCACCTGTGTATCCTCTGCCATGATAATTTGTTCAGTTGTGATTCAAACAGTGGAGGAATGAAGGCTTTTGTTAAATAGTTTCAGAGATACTTTCTTCCTCCCCCCACATCTCAACTCTTAGCACTGATTTCTCCTGAAAATAACATTACAAACACAAAGATTAAAAGAAAAAAAAAATCCAATAATGAAGACAGTGTGGTACTGGTGAAAGAATAAACACACAGAAGAATGAATAAAGAGTCCAGAAATAAGCCCCCATGTGGACAGTCTTTGACAAATTGATCTCAAACAATGGAGCAAAACCAATACAACAGAGTGAAGATGGTCATTTCAGCAAATGGTGCTACAACTGCCGGATAGCCACAGTTATAAAGAATGTAGCAAGGTTTTAAACCTTTCACAAAAATTAGCTCAAACTGTTCGTAGAATCTACATGTAAAATGTAAAACTATAAAACTCTTAAAGGATGATACAGAAGGACTTCTCTTTGATCTTTGGTACGGGAAGGACTCTTTAGATCCAACACCTTAGCCACAATCCGTAAAAGAAATAATCGATAAGCTGGACTTCTTTAAAATTACAAAACTTGTACAATGGCAAAAGCATGAAAAGACCAGGCACAAATACTGACGAAGGACATCTTTGCTTAAGGACTATAATGCAAAATATGCGGCTAAAGTACAACTGAACAGTAAGAAAACAAGCAATGCACTTAAAAAGGCTAAAGACTTCAAAAGACACCTCAACAAAGAAGATGAACAAATGGAAAATAAGCATATGAAAAGACGCTCCACATCATATGTCATCGCGGAAATGCAAATTAAAGCAACGATAAGATGCTAGTAGTGAACACCTAGTACTGAACATACCTAAGCATTGAACGCTTAAACGTACCACCAAACGATGACGAGGTGTGGAACGAAACCAGTCCTCACTCATTGCTGGTGAGAACACAAAAAGGCACAGCCAGTTTGCAAGACAGTCTGGCAGTTTCATACAAAATGAAACTTACACATAAAATACAATATGAAAATTGTGTTCCTCCTTCTCCACCCAAAGGAAAAGAATACAAATTCCTACACAGAACTCACACGCAGACGTTTATAGGAATTTTATTTGTATCTGCACAAATTTGGAGAAAACAAGATGTTCCTCTTAAGGTAAAGGGTAAATAATGTAAAGACAATGAAATTATTCAATACTAAAAATAAATATACCTTAAAAGGACATGGGGGATCAGAAATGTGTGTTACTAAGTGAAAGAAGTCAATTGAAAAAGGTTAAATAGCCCATGATTCTAACTGTGTATCATGCCAGTCAAGGCAAAACTATGGGGCCAGTAAAAGATTAGTGCTGAACTCTGGCGATGAGCCGGTGTATTACTGGCTAGCTCCTTCTAAAAGTGGCTCGCCAACTAAGAGTTACTGGGTTCTGGCTAGTTCACCTCTCTCTCCGGAGTTAAATTTCAGGTTCTTCTCTTTTGGAACAAAAATTTGAACAAAAGGAGCAAAAAGTAGTGGCCAAGTTTATTTGAGAAAATAAAAGTGAGGAGTGAGGGAGAAACTGGTTCTGCACAGCGAGTTTGGGCAGAGTAAGAAGAGAAAAACAATGACAGAACACCTTGGAGAAAGGAGGGCGGGCAACCATGAAGAAAGTCACGATAGCAAGTTCTTGCTGTCATCTGTGTCCTTTATACCGTCCAAATCTCAAAGAAACCCAAGATAACTTCTACATACGGGTCCCGAGAGGCGGGGCTGGGTGCCTACTCCTCAGGCCGGTGTCAGCAGATCCGGGCCATCCTACTGAAAACCTGCTCGAGTTCTCGCAAGAAGTCCATGTGCAGGCCTTCAGGGACTGTTCTGTCCGTGTGTCCAGAATCTTGTAATTAACAGGTTACACCTATTTTTCCAGCCAGCTTTGCCACACCATAATCTTCTATGTCAGGTGGATTGAAGAAGGGGTTTGGAGTAGTGAAAAATATATATATATAACTCTAATGGTGGATCTATGTCATTATATGTTTGTCCAAACCCTATGAGTTGACAGCATGAAGAGTAAACCCTAACGTAAGTAATCGACTTGGTGATAATGATGTGTTAATGCAGGTTCATTGATCATCATAAATGTTCCATTCTAGTGGGAGACATTTAAAATAGAGGGTGCTATACGTACTCAGAGACAAGGATATACGGGAAATTTCTATACATTCCACTCAATTTTTCTGTGAATCTGAAACTGCTCTAAAATATAAAGTCTATGAAGGAGAAATACCTTCAGCAGCTACATGGAGGTAGACACTAGGCTCTTGACGACATCACTGAGCCATTTTCTCAGCCAACCCTACAGGCTGCCCTGCTTCCAGATTCTACTTTGAGAACAATCTATTCTCTAACGTGCTTTTTAGTTTGAGGCAGCTTTTCCCTTGTATTATTTAACTGAAAACAATTGATTTGCATTTCTGAGATTCCTATCAATGCCGATGACTGTGATATGGTTTTAGAGTTAAAGCTCAAATCTTGACCTTATTATTTTGAAATGTGTGGTGTTCAGAAAATGATTTAACCTTTCTCAGTTTCAAGTTTTATGATCTATAAAATGATGAATTTCTACTTAACATTATTGTTACCTTGGGCTATGTGCCCCAGGGATGGGTTTTAAGTTTCTACCGTGCCAAGAACAAAGAATTGGATGTAGCACAGAATAGCAAGAAAACAGGCAAGTTTACTAAAAAAGAGAATACTCTGGGAGTGGGCAGATGGCTGAAAGAAAAGTGGCAGGCACTCAGAGTGTATGGTGAAGTCCTTTAAATGTCCCACCTGCTTTAAGGCCCCTCCCACTGAGGTCATCCAGAGAATGATTGGCTGCTGATTGACAAGGTGCCGATTCCTGCCCATCGTGTCTATTGCACGTGTCCTTTCCCTTAATTCACTCTGATGTAATAGTATGGATAACATGCAATCCAAATGCATAAACTTTCAATGAGCTCCGAGGGAAGAAAGGCTACTGCAGAGCATGCAGGGAGGCCTACCTAGTGTGCCAGCACCTTGGTTTGGAATTTCTGGAATTTTCCCAGGCAGGCTTGGTAGCCTTTTTTCCCCCTATTTGGATCACAGTGCGGTAAGTCCTGGGGTGGGGTCCAGGGTTATCCCTGGGCATAGGCCAATTTCTGGTGAATAGAGGGGAGCGGTCCCAAAGCCTTCAATTGTGTTGTGTGTTATTATTGTGGGTATGAAATAAAATATCATGGGGATCATACCAGTTTCTTAATAAATATTGCTCTTAATGGGAGAGAAAAATTTGTTTTCATAAAGTTCTTGAAACTGAGTCCACATGGATCCCAAAATATAAATTGTTCATGTACCTTTTGGCACCAAGCCCTTTTTGGTTATGTTTTTCTTGTGGTACTGTTTTTGAGAACTAAGATTGTTTTGTCTCCTCTAAAATGTTATTCTTTTGAGAGGAACTTGTTCTTGGGTGTACTGTAAGCTCTCAAGGCATTCAAAACAAGGCTCTTTATTGAGCAGAGACTTGATAAATCACTGTTTCTTCACATATAAACATGTAATGTGAGGCATTGCACAAAAGAAAACAGCCAGCACTGAAGGGACAGTCAGAAAAATGCACCATTTATCTGCGGTGTTCATTACTCTCAAGTTAGTAACTGTCATGCACATGAATTCCTATTGCTAGCTTGAGATTTCCTGGGTGCTGGGGGACTGTACAAAAAAGAGCACAAAATAGAAGGATATACTTTGAGCAATTGCTATGCATCAGGCACTAGTACACGTGTTAACATTTTTCGCACCTATTAACTCTCAGAACAACAGTGATTTCCTCATTTATGCCATCATTTAGCAGATATTTATTGGGTCACGAACATCATGCTAGAGCCTGATGAGTTGCTGTCTGGACGTTGCTGTTTTTGTTTTTCAATTTAACCAATAATCATAAGAAATCATTGGGCACCTTTAAATTATTCCTATTCACATTAAGAAAAGAGAAGTGAAGTCATTTGCCCTACATAATCTGGACCATCAGTGATTAAAAAGAATACTAAAATGCGGCGTATTGGAAAGGTGTAGTCTACAGCCATACCACCCTGAACGCACCCGATCTCGTCTGGAAAGGTGTAGTGGGATATGTGAGATAATTTCTGTCTCTCGTAAGTCTGACATAGCTCAAAACATACTGTATGAATATTTGGTGAATGAATTATTGATTCCAAAAACAAGCCTATCTTCTTTCCATTTTCATGTCATCTTGTTATGCCAGGCTAGTTTAAGTAATTGATGTTTTAGTCATTATCCCAACAATATTATATATTCTATCATAAATGAATTATATGTTTTTCACATTGTCAAGTCCTCCAACTAAAGTAGTCATTTGAAATTTTTAAAAAATCATTTTGTGTTCTTTTGGTCAGATATTGAAATAAAAATCTATTTATTTTAATTTCATTTTACTCGTTTGATTTAGAAAGTGCATGACAGTCTTAGCTTATGTTTTTCCTATAAGACAAAATTAAAATCCTGAGACCAATTGAAATGAAAGCATATAGATTTAATCAAACCAAAGTAAAGGAATATCCCAAAGATCTGTAATATCCCAACAGATCATGAGCAATTATTTTGATTCAAAATAAGGATAATCAGTTGCCTGAAGAATTTTCAGGAAAATGAGTAGAGAAGGGAATAGGAATTGTCAAAAAGAAAAATAAAATACAATAAAGCAAACAACAAATCAGCCTGGAAAACATTCCAGCTGATTGAATGTTATGGAATAGTTTGGATTTCCCAAACCTCAACCTCAAATATTTCTTCTGTTTTCACTACATACTAATTTACTTGAAAGTTTTTCCTGATCTGTCTGCCATTGTTTTAGTCATAGTTCATATAAAGGCAGTTAAGTCCGTCATTTCCAATCTCATGTCCACATGTTTGTGGATATATTTGTATACATTACTATGAGGATAGATTCTGTGGCTTCCTTTTATTTCCAAATGAGTTCATGATCAAAAATAGTTAAGAAACACTGATTTACTTTGTTAGTTTCTTCTTGTCTTTACCAACCTTCAATATTTGCCCACAAATTATGGTTGTAGGCCAAACCCACAAGCTCTGTAGCCAATTGGTCTGAATTTCAAATTCCTGCTCTAAAGCTAATGCTCTGTTACACTGAATGTGTTATTTAAATATGTTATATTGGAATATTAATATTGCTTAACTCACAAGATTTTAAAGAACACCAAAAGATTTTATGAAAGTAAAATGTCTAGAATAACACGTGGAACCAAGAAAGGATTATAAAAGAATTACTATTACATATGTGTTAGGAAAGAGTAAGACAGTGTGATGTAAGAGTGAGTAGTATGTCATTATTAATACCAAAACCCATGATGCTGCCAATTATTCAAATGTGCTTCCAAACTATCCCGCAGAGCATTTGCACTGGAGTTGCTATAGATATTATATGAACGTGTGTTAAAAGGACAAATAATTTTGAGAAATACTGCATATTTGTTCTTGAAAATTCAAAATACATACTAGTTTTTTTTTCAGAAAACTATAAGGATATCTTAATTAAATATTTTTAAACTCATGTAAACACATGATTCACCACAGAACCCTTTTCTGGAGGGAATACCTCTTATTTTCTTGTGGAGTTCACATTTCAGTAATACAATCCTACTGTATGGTGGTCACTTCACTGCTGAAAATGAGGTGGTACCAGTGTCTAAATTCTTCCTCAGCTGGTATATAAGGCCGTATTTTGTATTTGATATAGTAATTTCCAATGTTGATTGGGTCAATTATAGAGTTGCATATTCTTAGAGAGCTGGGAAAAGCAAAAAAGTGCTGCTCACACACATAAAATGTACACACAGGACAATTCTTTTGTGAAAGTGTCTAGTCTGAGAGTTCTGGTCATAAATCAGTTGAGGGAATGACAAGAATAAAAGGCCACTGCCGAGTAATCTCCACATCTTCATAGTTTACCACAGTCATCTCGGCAGGGAATGCTGTCCGACGTCAGGCTCTTCACCAAAACCCAACATCAAAATATGTGGTTTAAGTTGACGGTGCATGGTGTTATTTTTGTCAATTCTGTCCATGGGCTATTTATATTTTTCTGCATTTTTGTTATCAAAAGCAGATTTTTGAAGAAAGGTTATGCTTAGAGAGGTACAGTTGCACCCCTTTATCCACAGGGGATACATTACAAGACCCCCACCCAGTAGATGTCTGAAACCACAGACAACCACTGATTTTTTTTTTCTTATACATTTTGCTGCCATTTGAATAAGTGTTCCCCTGAAGGCCTGTGTGTTAAAAGCTAGCCTTGTGGTGTTACCGGAAATTGGTGGAACTTGAGAGTTGAGAAATACAAGGAGTCCCCAGGTCCCTGGGAGCATAACCCTGAAGGAGAGTGTGGTGCTGTGGTCTCTTCTTTGTGCATCCTGTCATTAGGTGACAGATTTGTTCACCATGTGCTCCTTGTCGCAGTGTGACACTGCCACCTTGTACCCAGAGCCTCAGAGTCAGTCAGTCAGGGACTGTAAGGCAAAGTAAAACCTTACGCACACCCATGCACGTGGCAAGCTTTATAAATTCAGAATATTAAGAGATAAGTAGCAATAAAATAGAACATTTATAACGATAAGTTGTAATAAAATTCATCCGAATGTGTTTTCTCTTTCAAACTATATTATACTGTACTATATGTATTTTTCAAATCGTTCTTGACTTTGAGCAGCTCAAACGGCAAAGAAGCAAAGCAGTAAATAAGAGTGGACTATTATACAGGTTAATATAAGGCATATCATTCAAGACTTTTTGAAAACATATGTATAGTAGTTTCTTAGGACTGACAGAAGGAATTACCATAATTTGGTGGCTTAAAACAAGAGAGATTTCATCTGTCACCGTTATAGAGGCTAAAAACTCCAAATCAGGGAGTCTGTGGGCCCCGCTGCTCCTGTGGGCTCCAGAGCTGTAACCGCTTTGATCTTCAGACAGCTGCGAATACAGAACTCGTCTCTGCCCCGTCTTCACATAATGATTCTGACTCTCTCTCCTTTCCTAGTCTTATAAGAGTACCAATCACTGGGTTTAAGTACAGAATATTTTTTAACCAAGATCTTTAACTAATTACATGTGTGAAGATGACTCAATATCCAAATGACGTCACATTCTGGGATTGGGATTTTCGTTAAGAAGCAGTATTCAGACAACTGTAATACCATCTAGTAAACGTGCCATTAATTTTTCATGTTTTTATAAAAAATATAAGCCAAGCAGTTAGAATTCTTACTTAGTCTTAGCTACAGTTATGGTGGACACTGGTAGAGGGGGAAGAAAGTGCAGACGTTTGCAAGGAAAAATGCAGAACACATTTGAACCCATCAGTTTGGGAACTTAAGGGACCTACAATGTTTCTAGATAACTCGATAAAGTCTATAGTTGTGTATATGCAACACTGTAGTTCATGTACAGTAAAAGGAAAGAGATTATTTTGATAACAGCTCTAAATTCACAGAGCTACTGACCTTTCAAGAAGTACAACAATGACCTAGAAGATGAGAAGTTATAATGATTGAGATTGCATTTGAGAACTCGGGGATTTTAACAACCTAACCTTCCATTCTTCCTTACTCTTCACTCGGGGACTTCCAACCTTACTCCACTAAATCAGTCTAAACTAAAGAAAAGAGCATTTGTTAACTTGTTATGGGTCTGAAAATACCACAGACGGTCATGACACACACGAAGCTAGGAAACACTGAGAAAATTAATACGGTGTGCACAATCCCCCTGACAGTCAGTAAAGAGACAGCCTTCAAAAGCCGTATGTCTTTAGCTGGGACAAGTGTACTCTATTCTTTATCTTTTATAGGAATAAAAATTCTTTTTATTTAAAAATAAGTTAACTTACAGGTATACGTAAAGAAATTGTTTTAAAAACAAATTCTTTGTCCACTAACAAATGTAACATTAAGCAAAATTTTAAGGTGCCAGAAGGGGAAGTTTTACTTAACATGCATTAGAAGTGTATTCTGTTTAAGGTATCAAACAGAAGCCAAATATTAACCAATAAAGATTGGATGATAGTATGAGAAATGTTCAGTCCTTGTATACATCAGATTTCAAGTATTTTAAGTGTCTTTACAAGGTGATAAAAAATACTCAGTAGTACTGCAAGTGTCATCCAACAGAAAGGCAGCCTACTATAAATATTTTGGTGTGTCCCAATCCACTTGATTCACCATATCTGGTAGCAGGTAACTTCTGGCTCTTCCTCAAAGTCAAAATGACCTTCACATGTAAACGTTTTGAATGAATTCAGGATATCTATGCAGGCACAACAGCACAACTGAAGGCACTCACAAAAGAAGACTTTCCAAACTGCTTCAGAAAATTACAAGAACAATGGGATAAGTGTGTTTGAAGTGAGGAAAAATATTTTGAGGAGGATTAGTGGCAATATGTTTTATATTGTAATAATTTTACATGTAAGCATTCACTTTATTTTTGATTATACCACATGGCTAACCATCAACAGATAAATGCATTTTTAAATGTGATTTATAAACACAATGAAATACTATTCACCTTTAAAAACACTGGAAATTCTGTCATTTGTGTCAACAAGGACCAACCAAATGGACTTTATGTTATAAGAAAGAAGCTAGGCAAAGAAAGACAAGTACGTCATGATTTTGCTAGTATGTGGAGTCTAAAAGTATGGAATTCATAGAAGATGAGAATAGAATGCTGGGTACCAGAAACAGGAGTGTGGGAGAATTTTAAATGTTCTCAGCACATGGAAATGATAAACATTGAGGTGATACATATGCTAATTACATTGATTTGATCATACCAAAATATATACATATATCCAAGTGAAGCCCATAAATATATGCAATTATTACTTGTCAATTAAAAATAAAGTAAAGCTAAACATTAGATAAACGATCAGTATAGTAAACCTGTTCTGGATGCATTCTAATGAGATTAAAATTAAACTTCACAGAAAGCAAGATGATCTGCAAGTAAGTTAAGCATAAAAATAAGAGCTAAACATACTTTAAAAGAGCAACATAGCACTCACATTCAAAAACATAACAAACATAACTGTCTGGCATCCAAGCAACAAGTTCTAAACCAAAAAAGAATAAAAAATGTGTGAACCATATTGAGGAGAAAAATCAG
Source organism: Hystrix cristata (assembly GCA_004026905.1). NCBI lineage: Eukaryota > Metazoa > Chordata > Mammalia > Rodentia > Hystricidae > Hystrix > Hystrix cristata. The sequence continues at coordinate 19,213 of PVJO010016116.1, read as the reverse complement.
TCATAGAAACAGAACTAGAAATGGCAGGAAAAAAATTCAACTATAAGAAAAGGACTTCAAGTAGTTATTATAAATATAGTAAAAATGCAACACAAAATGTACAGTAAGAAAATAAATTGAAACTAAAAAAAAAAGTCAGCAAATGTAACTTCTAGGGCTGAAAAGTAGAATATCCGAAAAATTCAGGAATCCCAAAGAATGGACTTAAAAGCAAATAAAGAAGTACTGAAGAGAAGATTAATGAATAGGGATACAATGATTAGAAATCAGAGAGCAAAGAGAACAGGAAAGGGAGGGGAGGAGGGGAGAGAAATGCCGAGGAAATCATGAATAGAAACCAGGGACCTGAGTAGTTCAATGTGTAGATAACTGGAGTGTCAGGGTAAAATGGGGTCGTGGGAGGAATGGTGGGTAGTTGGTGAGGTTTGGATAAGCATTTGAAGAATGGCCACATTCATTTCCAAATTGAAGACACTCTAGTCTCAGAGATCCAAGAAACTCAGTAAATACCTGACAGAATAAATAAGAAAACTATACTAATATGTATTATAATCCCGTTGCTGAGCACAAGTAACAAAAAAGAAAACAATTCTTGCCCAGAGTCCTATGTATAGGCAGTAACAACTAAGGAAAAAAGGTAACAATGGTGATTATCCTTTCATTAGAATGAATGGAATGTAGAGACTTGAGGTGCTGAAAGAAATGTCGATTTTTTTCTATCAAGCCAAGATATAGTTTACAAGTTAAGGTATAGGGAGGCTTTTGCATACAAGGAAAAGTCAAAGAATGTTGGCACTAGCTGACTGTGCAAAGCATACACGAATAATGTTCAGCTTAAGAGAAACTACTTCATGATCGAAATTCATATCTTCACAAATAAAAGGTCAGCACAATATTAAATGTGATGATGTGCATAATTTCTTTTGGATGTAAAAAAATTTTAAAGTTTCAACATTCGGTGAGTTATATATTTGATAAGTTTGTAGCGGTAAAGTGTATAAAAACATTAGTACAAAAGTTGAGACAGAGAAATTCATGCGTACTATAACTGGGTTTTACCTCATATGTGAAATGCTACATTATCATTTGACAGTAGGTTTTGATAGTTTGAGAATTAATATTGGAAACCATATGCATAAATGTGTGTTTGCATGTGTGTCTAAATAACTGAGAGTAAAATGGGAAAAAAAATGTATCCCTTTATCTTGATACTTAAAGGGATACATTTAAGAGAGTGTTTTGTGGAAACAAATACCCCTAGCTGGAGAGAAAATGCTTGTGTGTCCCTCAAAGTGTCACAGGCTGGCACCTAATCCCCAGTGCAAAGATGCAGTATGTGGATGTTTGAGGGCGAGGCCTGGGGGAAAGAGACAATTAGGTCTTGAATGGTTAAAGTGCCCGTTATGAAAGAAACCACCATGTAAAGACACACTAAGATGGCACCATCTCTGTATCAGACAGTAGCCCTCACTGAGCATCGAACCTGCCTACTTTTTGATCTTGTATTTCCCGGGCTTCATAATGATGAGAAATAACTTACTGTTACTTAAAAGCTGGCCACTTTATGGTACTTTGTTATAGTCAGTTGAATAGAGTGAGATAGTTTCTTGATAATCACAGTTCATTCATTATAATCGAAAAATAAAATTTTGAAACTACAGTTCATATTCAAACGTTCTATACTTAGTATTTACATCTTGATGCTATTACTTCAAACAAATTGTTGATCTATTCACTCAAGAATAAAGAAATAAAAGTATGTATTTTACCACTAATTATTCTTTCTCGGATGCTCTTTCTCTGTTTATGTACACATAAGATTCTAAATTTTATCATTTCCTTCTTTCTAAAGAATTCCTTGCAAATTGAGTCTACTGACAACAGTAACTTCCTTTAATTTTTGCTGCATAAGTCTTTTACGTATCTTTCACTGCTGAAGGATATTGTGCAGGGTACAAAATTCTAGGTAGATTTTTTTTTTTTTATTTCTTGCTCTTTCCCACCCCCGATCTCTCCCACCAATTTAAGTATTTCTCTCCAGTCTTTTCTTTTTTTGTGTGATTTCTGAAACATTTCAGGTATAAATCTGATTTTTGCTTCTCTGTAGGTAAGGTGTTTACCCAACTACCTTTATTTCTTTTAGGATTTGTTTTTTTATTATTAATTTTCTGTAGTTCGAATACGATAAGTCCAGTATAGTTTTCTTTTTGTATTTATCCTACTCGGTGTTCCATGAAGTATACAGATCCGTGGCTTGTTGTCTGACATTAATTTGGGGAAATTCTCAGTCATTACTCCTATTTTTTTCTCTGTTTCTTCTACTGGAAGACCTATGATGAATGTATTTTTCACTTCTGGTAATTGTTCCACAATCTAGATATTCTGTTTCTTTTGTTTGTTTGGGTTTTTTTTTCCAGTTTTTTTTTTCTCTTTGCTTTTCACATTTGATAGTTTCTCTCCTCAGATTCAGAATTTATTTTTTCAGCTGTGTCTAGATGATTAAAAAACCCACCAAACACATTTGTCATTTCTGTTACAGTGTTTTTGATCTTCAGTGTTTTCTTTTGTTTCTTTCCTGGTATTTCCTCCTCTCTTTACTGTCCATCTGTATGTGCACACTGTTCATCTTATATATCAAAGACTTTAACATATTTGTGACTGATATTTTAAATTCTGGTGTGGTAATACCAACATCCCTGCCATATCTGAGTCTAGTTTTCATTTTTGCTCAATTTCCTCAAATTCTGTCATTTGGCCTTAAAAATGCCTGTATTATTTTCTTAGTAGCTGGACATGATATAAGGGATAAAAGTATCTTGATACATAGTCCTTTAGTGATGTTGGTGTGGAAGGAGAGCATTCAGTAATGCTATGCCTAAATCTTAATTTTTCATTGTGCCTGTTCTTCTAAAATGTCAGCTTCACAGATGCTTCTCAGCCCTGTGATCCTCTTAAATGCCACAGGAAGGGTAGAGCTCTGGAGCTGGGCACTGGGTTCCTGCACTCTGAACGCTACAAGAGATTGCGCTTGTGTCTTTCCCTCACTGCAGTCGATGCCAGTTCAGCTCTGACAGAGCCTTAGAAGTCTTAGATGATGGGATTATGCTCAAATAAATTTTACCTATCTGAGAGGCCTCCGATGACGGGGCCCCCTTGGAGTTTTTAATATCTCAACCTTATGCACTCTGAGGCTCCAGAAATCCTTCAGCTACATTTCACGTTTCTCAACCTCAGCACTGGTTCCTTCAGAGTTTCAGTTGTTGGATTTCTGGACCAATAGACTCTTGATTCTTTGAATTTGCCTGTCTGATATTCTAATTTTGAGAACTTAGAGTCACTTCTCTGATGAACCAAAGATAATGGTTCGAAAACCAAAGATAATGGTTGTTCAGCTTCTCACTTGTTAGGATAAAGGAATTATTTCCAATTCCTAACATGTTAAAAAAATTAAAAGATCCTCTTTTTTTTTTTAAAGTAGTTTTGCTGGATATAAAATTCTTAGGTTGGGGCTGGGGATATAGCTCAGTGATTAGAGTGCTTGCCTTGCAAGCACAAGGGCCTGAGTTCGATGCCCGGCACCACAAAAAAAAAAAAAAAAAAAAAAAAAAAAAAAAAAAAAAAAAAAAAAAAAAAAAAAAAAAATTCTTAGGTTTTTGGTTTTTTCCCCTCTTTTGGTGGTGCTGGGGATCAAAGCAAGGGTCTCATGCATGCTAAGCATGTGCTTTGCCACTGAGCTAGAATCACACAACCTGACATGATAGTTTTTATTCACTGCTTGAAATGTACTACTCTGCTGCCTCCTGGACTCTACAAGTTCTAATAAAAAGTCATCTGTTAGTACTCTGAAAGACACTTCTATTTTTTATGAATTTCTTTTCTCTTGTAACTTTGAAGATTCTTGCCTTTGGCTTCTGATCCTTTAACTGTGACATGTTTAGGTTTGGATGTCTCTTTTTATGTTTTTCTTTCTGGTTGAAGGGATTGAACTCAGCACCTCTGCACTGTGTTACAGTCCCAGCCACTCATTTATCTGTTTGTTTAGAGACAGGGTCTTGCTAAGTCGCAAAGTTGCCCAGGCCTGCACCAGCCATCCAAAGTGCTGAAATTACAAGCATTTTTTTTTCTTTATTTTGTTTTGTTGGTTTATCCTGTTTGTAATTTGCTGCATAACCTGAGTACAGCCTGACTTTTAAGGAATTAAATTTTTTTCAGACATCATTTCTTCAAAGTCTTTCTTCCCATTTGGTATTATTTTCCTCTTTCAGGGATTTCGCTCTGTATATGTTGCCATGTTTCCTGGTGTCTCGCAAGTCTCTGAGGCACTATTCATCTTCTTACACCCGTTCTCCTTTTTGCTCACAGCGTCAGTTAAACTGTCTTCTACATCCCTGATTCTTTCTCCTTATAGTTAAAACACACTACTCAATAAGGTACAGCATTTTATTATTTTATCATACTATCAAGTCCAAAATTTGTAACTTGGTTATTTTTATTTTGCAAGTAAGTTCTATAACCCTGTTGATATTCTCTATTTGGTGAGGTGAAATTCTCATTCTTCTCTTGTAATATTTTAGTCATAGTTTAATTTGTAAACATGTTTAATATAGTTGATTCATAGTCTTTGTCTAGTAAATCCAATGCTTGTGTTTCTACAAGGACAGTCTTTTGATGGCATTCCTTCTTTGTTTAAGCCATACTTCCCTGTTTCTTTGCTTATATTATGTTTAATTGATTTTTTAAAGTGATACAATGTAGCAGCCCTGCAAAGGAGACCTCTGGGTTTTTTGTTGTCCATTGTTAAGACTGACTATAAAGTCTCCATTCTTGATGTTTGCAGTCACTAAAGTCTATATTGGGTTATTAGAGGCAAGCTAATAATTATATAAGCATGTTTCTTAATACAAGTGAATTAATTTCCCTACTTTTCTTGGCTATATAGGGCTTTAATGAGCACTAGTCCGTGTCTACAAAGCTCTAGAAAATAGTTTGTAATTCTATTGTAGTCTCATGAAAAAACTGAGATTTTTGTTACCAGTGTACTTTCCGTATTAATTAGAGATTTTGATTTTGAAAGTACTTATTCTAACTTGTCAGAGTACTTCTTGGCCTTCTAATCATGCATTGTATTCAAAGAAAAAAAAATCTTCATTTACCTTCCAGATTCTCCTGAAATGGAAGAAAGAAGATGTAATTGTGGTATAATAATTGTAATTCCTTGATTAACTCACAAAACCTTTATGTACTTGTGGGCTTCTGTGAAACTCGAATCACCCTGAGAAATGGAGTGAATAGAGCAGTTTCAATCATTTTCTAAATGGCCTTTTAGGCCATAGTTTTCTCAGAGAGATTTGAGAGAAACAAATATTAATGTACATCACTTTTTGTATTATTGTGAGATATAGAGGTAATACAAATACAGCTACTCTGGGAGGAGGTATAGGTGCCCCTCAATGGCTTAATTCTTTTTTGGAGGGAGCTCTGGTTCCTTAAATAATTTTTAATCAACTTTACAGGCTTGCCCAAAAAGCAGTTTTTTTGTAATTTTATTCAATACATTACTTGGTCATACAAAAAAATTATCATATCATCAGCTAAAGACAACATCTGGGTCAAAGTGAAATGCCAATCACAGCACCTACTTCATTCTTTAAATGTCCCAGGACTTTCAATCCATCCTTTGAGTTTATCACCACTGATGAAATGTCTGGTCACTTCAATCTTTAAATAACTTTCTGACTTTCTAGTATAAAAACAAGACTAACATTTTTGGAAAATTTTCTATATTCTTGTGAGAGATTGGTGAAAGAAATCATCCACATACTTATTCAACTCAGTATTAATATTAAACAAGAAACATTTTGCCTCATATTTGCTGATCAATAAGCACATACACTCTTTTAAATTTTTGCAGTGAACATCAAAAGTAGTCCTTATGCCTTAAATTTTTACAGCCTGATGGCTTCATGTCTGGTTGCTTAAACACATGTGAACAAGAATTTCGTAAGAAAATGCTTTTCACTGAACTTTTATGCAGACTTATAAATATAGAACCTTTATCAGACCAGCTTCATTGGCTCTCTATCTGTAATATCATTTCAACAATTGTGATCTTAAATATGTTTTTAAAATGTAGTAAGAGATTTCTTAAAATTCAAGATATTAAACTTTAGCAAAGAAGAATGCTTACATGTTAAAACCAAAACCTTGAATAATAGATCATAAATCACAAACTACTTAAAATCATGTAAGAAAGAATATAACTTTCCCAATTAAGTTATCTATTACATGTTTCTAACGTAAGTGAACTAAAGTTCAATTCAGACTTGCCTAGTTCAATTCATCCCATTAAATAAGTTAGTAGATTGTAGAGGTCCGTAAGGCAATTACAAGGAGAAAGTATAAGATAGTCCAAAATTCCTATACTTTGCCATTCAGGATGTCTAACCATGAATACTGTCTTAGTCACTTAGTTATAGGTGTGAACTGCGAAAGGCATTTACCTTTCTAATGCCTTAAATATCTCACTTGAATAATGGAAACCACCAAATCATTCTTAATTCTCAAAATTAAATAAAAATTAAGAAATAGATCATAGGTACAAAACAAATAACATCATTTCAGTCATATGAAATGTAACTCTTACTTAAAGATTAATTTATTATTTAATATTAATGAATGTAACCTACACTCTCAAAAACATAAAATTGTGGAATAAATTCATAATTTTTGTTGTTGTAAACATATAATTCATTTTTACAAGAAAGACCATTTTTTGCTCATGATGAATGTATGCATATTATTTCTTTATTCTTCAGCTAACCTGTTATCACATCATTATTGTTTTTAGAACAGAGGAGAAAACTGTTTTGTCAAAAGTAACATCTATATACAAGCACACATACACACATTATTTGATGAATTCCACATGAAAGGTTATATCCTTTGCTTTCTTTCTATTTTTTTCTCTCTGGTACTAGAGCTTGAACCCAGGGCCTCGTGCATGCTAAGCACCAGTTCTAACCCTGAACTACATCCCCAGCCCTTGAAATTGAATACTTTGATTTGTTTACTGTTGGCAAAATACAGATACTTGCGTTTGAGAAAAAGTGAATAAAATTTATGCTGAATGTCAAATGTCTTATGTGGAGCCACATTTTAATGAGTTAAATAGAAAAGAATGAGGAACATAAGGATTAAATTTGCTTGAAAAAAATCTGGGTTTAAAAATTAAGGAAAGAAAGTGCTTAGAGTACAATGTTTTATGTTTTGCTGTACATGAAAAATTTGAAAAACAGCATTACATATCTGATGGATGGAAATGTGGTTTTATTTCCTCACTCCTAATGCATCAACATTTTTATGAAAACAAAGAATGACACTCTATAGATATTTTCCAATTTGCCCAATTTTCTTAAAGTCATAGATTTTCTGATAGAAAATAAGGATACGTTTTAATGATGAGAAGACAGCATCTCGTGTTTTTCCAAGACATGAGGTATAATATTTTCTTCCTCCAGAATGAAGCACTTAGAGAGGCCTGTGCAGGGGCTCAGGGCGCACAGTGGCCCCAGGTCTCTAATCCCTCTGTGCCATCCCCGCCTCACAAGCTCCTTGTTTATCTGTGTTGTTTTGTGACGTTTGGAAGTGGAGTAGGAGTATCCATAACAACCAGCATACAGCTCATTGCTTATCACATAGTTGGTGATTAATTCACATTTTTGTCAAGTAAATATTATATCATATCACGTGTTTAATAAAGAATCCAATATGATGTTGTGTAGGGATTTATTTTCTTAACCTTATTATGTATTTTTCACAAAAATTTAACAACAAAAATATCTAATTCCCAAGAGTATGTCATTTAACTATCACTTTTTATATTATAATTCAAATGAAAACTTTAGCACTGTATAATGTTCAATGTGGTTTATAGACGTTACTGCTTAGCAATTTCAATTGAAAAGCTGAATTTTATTTGTAACTGACAAAACATTTAAAGAGTCACACAATCAAAAAAGATTTCTTTGAAGTTATCAACAGAAGAAGGCTATAAAGTTGCATGAAAAGCCATCAAAATATTTACTGTACAGTTTTCTCAGATTTCATTATTTTTATAGGCCAAAGGGTAATACTAATAGTTTTAAAGTTCTTGTAGTAGTCAAACTTGTGATCATTTTCTTGACCTATTTTTCAGGTGGTTGCCATATGTTTGGCTTCAATACATAGGTAGGTTTGGATTTACCTCTCTTGCATATCAATCATTTTATTATGGAAACATTTTTCTTAGAACATGGGTCAGGTTCATTCAGTTACCAGAAATCTATCCACAAAGAGGTAGATGCAATGTGGGGTGTGATTCAAATGAATAAAGGGGTAAACTTTGAGCTGAGATCAAAGGAAAACTTTGAAATTCACAGCTAGCCCAACACGTACATATCTGGACCATTTTGATAATCTATAAACATGATTTTCACTTTACCCAAATACTAGAGTGCATTATTTCTCAAAATATACTACTTCTCATATAGTCAGGAAACAAAAATAAAATCAGTAAATTTAATTTCAATAGGAAATATTTTGTAATCTATCCTTTGTAGTAAAAGTTCTCTAATTTTCTTAACAACATCTTTTATTAATATTTTTTTCACTGTCAAGTAATCTATCTAGGTTCACTTACTCGGGTTTACATCATATATAGTTGATCTTTGATACTATAGAAACGTTTCTTCAACTTTCTTTGTCTCACATTAAATTAACATTTTTTTAATAGTATAGTCCAGTTTTTCATAGCTGTTTCTTAGGGTTTGATGTTTCTTCTGAATATCAGACTCCTATATCATATTTCTTAATACCTGATAGAAAAGGTGCATGACATAGATTTGTTCATTTTGTAATATCAGCTTTGATTTCTTGATTAAAGTGATGCTTGTAAGATTTCTTTATTCAAAAATTACCATTTTTGTCATTTGCAATTGACAATAAATTTGTGGAGAAATATATTGAAATAATATAAATCTCATTTCTTAAATATTTATTCCAAGGTTTAGCATTTGTCTGATGCTTGATACAAATAGTTATTATGTTAGTTACTGAAAAATGATAACTTCCCTAACATCACCCATCAACATGTCTTCTTGTATTGGTGGCTATTAAGCATTTCCTCACTTTATTCTCTTTTTTTCTCTCCTTCTCTCTCTCTCTTTTTCTCTCTCTTTCTTTCTTTCCCCTTCCTTCCTCTCTTCTGTCCTTTTTCTTTTCCTCCCTCCTTTCTTCCTTCCTTCATTATGAACACTGGAAATATGACGGTTCTGGAAACTGAGACTCCAGGAACAAGTTGTGACAGATGTAGTTTCTAAGTGCTCTATTCATGGATGATGACTTCTTGTTGTGTCCCGACATGGTAGAAGGAACAAGCACACTGATCCCCTCTGTAGCCTTCATATATAAGTCACTTTCCCATTGCTGAGACACAATACCCAACATTCCCAATTTAACGGAGGTGAGGTTTAATACTGCTCATGATTTTGGGAAGTTTGATCCTGGTCCATTACCTCTAAAACGGAAACGTCATGGTGTAAGGGTGTGAGAGAGTAAAATGCTTAGTTCATCTTGGTCAGGAAACAGGAAAAAATAGCCCCAGAGAAGAAGGGGGGGCAGATCTAAGCCCCAAGGTCACCCCTCCATGACCCACCAGGACACACCTGTAAGTGTGCCCTACAGTCCCCTCAGTGGCTCCCAAGCCAATCAAGTTGACACAATGTAGCTTGAGCACCACACCTCAGCATTTAGGCACCTCCCAGAGTCGGCCTCCTAGTGCCATTAGCAGTAGTTTAGAATTTCAGTATCTGAATTTTAGGGAGGAAATTACTCAGACCACAGCAAGAGTCATACCAACTTTTTAAGTATTATGAAGAGGAAATGAAATAATAATTGCAAAATTTAATATGTATGCTTGGTTGGTGATAAGGATCAGTGATAATAATAATTTCTGTTGATATGCAATCACAGGCATTCTACTTATTTTCTGTTTTTCTTTTTATCATGATAAATTTGAGCTTTAGACCTAAATAAACATGTCTTTAAAGAAGATACAAAAATGGTCAATGAAAGCATATGAAAAATGGTTATCAGTGATTAGGAAAATACAAATTGATACCACATTTTGCTCTTAATGATGGCTAGCATTTGAAATAATCAAACAAATAATGCTAGTCAGAATGTAGAGAAAGAGGAACCGTCATGAAGCTGTGAATGAAAATGGATACAGCAGCTGTGGAGAGGAATTCTGTGATTCTTCAAAAAATAGAGCACAGAATTAGCATATATACCAGGAGTCTCACTTTCTAGGTATTGAGCAAAAAATTGAACGCAAGTATTCAAATAAATACTTGACCGCAAATGTTTATAGATATACTATTCCCAGTAGCCAAGGCAAAACAATTGATCATCAACAGATGAATAAATTAACAAAAAGTGGCATGGGCACATAACAGGAGTGTTATTCAGCCATGAAAGGAAATGAAGCCCAGCCTACATTCTAGAAAAATCCACAAAATGTCATGTAAAGTGAAAGGTTTCTGACATGCACTTCAACACTGCCGTGTTGAATGCCAGAGCATTGTTATAGAGAATTTCATCAAGAGAAAGATTTACCTAGGATTTTTTTAGGTGTGTGATATTTGGAGAAGAATGTAAGTTGGAGGAAAGAGAAAGTATTGTGATGAACTTGAGTATGATGTATTCATGGAGAGAGACAAATGTGGATTTACTGCATTGTACTTCAAATTTCTTTTGTTTCTTCCTAGACCATATAGGGTTGAAGAACTATTTCTTCTTTCTTCATGCTTCATGTGGCACAGTCAAATATAATGTATAAACATATATATATCTCCAAGACATAAAAAAAGAAATATTCAATAGCTGATTTCTCTCAAGCAGCTATGCCCAATAGATATTCTAAAATGAAAGCAAAATTCCACATTTAAATTAATATTGAATCCACTATATATGTCATTAGGAATGTCTGAAAATGTTGTTAGAACAAAAAAGAAACTGGATTTTAAATTTTATTTAATTTTAGCTAAATTCAATTATTTAACTCCAACTTAATTTTAATTAACTTTTCTAGCCTCATGTGGCTAGTGACTACCATTTTTGACAATCCAATTCTATTCTTCGCCCTAAGAGTATTTAGACAACATAGTCTGGTTGTTTTTAATGTGTCTTACCTCTTTCAGATAAGTCTGAAGTCTTCCTGAATTGGTTCTTGCTAAGACCACTCCTGTCCTATCCCTCATCTTGTCCTATCACCATGATGGTATCTGAGTGTGGTAATTTGTGTAGTATGGAAAGTGTGCACCCATCGTCATAGTACTGTGGGATGGTCTTTTGATCATTGTAGTGATATATCCTTATCATTTGCTGTCTGATTTTGCTGAGTCCTTTGTTTTGTAACAGGGTCTAGATTTTGTGACCATGTCCTTGTGTTTGCACGGAAGTCTTGCAGCAGTATTCACCAAGGAATGATAGTCCCCTTGATCATTTGGCATTTTTACTTATTTATGAACCAGATTACTATTGGTCTTTCCCCTGTTAGTATGAATAACTTTCCGAGCCCAGTTCTATTGAAATGCACTATTTTTCACAAAACTACTGATGCCTCATTCTTAGAAGGAAGAAATATCACCCGCTTTCATCATAGATGCTGGAGCATACATCCCTTTGTGATTAAGCTCTTGGGCTCATCTCTTTCTCTAGCCATCACAACTTTCCTATTTCAGCTGCTTAAAAAGCAGGATTCTCCCAGAATTTCCAAACTGTGGTTAAGAAACAGTACTAGCACTGAAATTTTAAGGAGTCTCCAAAATTTCTAAGCTGTACGGTGAATGATTATGTTCTCTTTTTCTCTGTAGTCATATACCTCATCTATACTCACTGGGATTGGAAGGACTTTGTAAATGGTGTGGTAATTTCTTTCACTTGAAAATCTTCATTCCTCCTAACTCTTTGGATTATGATAAACTAGTTCTCTAATTTTGGGTCACTGGTATATAGAAACTACCTGTAAGATACCCAGAAATCTCTTTTCTTTCACTTGAAAGCATGACTGGAAAATCTGCAGTTGAAGTTTTGCAAAAATCTAGTGTATAAACTCAGAAATGAACAGCCAGACTCTCTTTCAGGGTGGGATGTGTGGCTTCTCCTGAGGTTCCAGAGCTGACCCAGCTTCCAGAGGACTTCGGGGGTTCTTAAACTCCACTGGCCTGCACAGACATCTAGATTTTCTGTTTCCCCACCATGCTGCCACTCCCTCTTTTCTACAGTTGGGAAACCCTAATACATTTTTCACATTCTAAACTCTGTCTCAATATCTGTTTCCAGAGAAGTCAACCTGGGACATTCAGTTTGAAGTTCACTGCTGAACCTTGACTTTTAAAACTCTATTTCTAGGCAGGGTCTGCCTGCCTCTTATCTATTGCAATAAAATCTAATCCTCTTTGCAGAGTTAATTGGATGATGATTCCAGAGAAGAAACATAAACTTTTTAAAAAGACAAACAATTAGGTTGGTATCTCAAAGCACTATCCTGCTCTACTCCTTTACTTGGCTACACTAACACAAGGGAAAATGAGGTCAGAAATTTGACTTTTCTTTGTGAAACCTCTATGATAATTAAAGATTTTAGGGAAAAAAAGCATCAAAAGCATAAATCATGAAGATGCACATGCTTGCTCTCATAGCCTTCAAAAATCAAAATCCATCTCTAAAGTAACTTTTGATAATTTTACTCAAACATTTCCCTAATCATATGCTAATAGTTTAACATTAACACAGGAGCAAGCTCTCAACAAGCATGACATTTCCCCTTCTTAGTCAAAGCATGCTTCCCTGGAGACATATGAGTAGATTTTATGACTCCTTTTCATTTGCATCTGTTTAGTGCCAGTACTTTGAGCTGATTTCTGCTTTCTTTGCATATAAATTCCCCAATGTGCTGGCAATGCCATGCTAAGGAGGTGTTCTGACTAGGAGAAGCCTCATGTACCCAATAAGCCTGGGAACAAAGGATTTTACGTAACAAATTATCCAAATTGTCTAAGGTACATTTTCAAGTATTAGAAATTTGTAGAACTGTCTTAGATTTTAGAAAGCTGTAAAATGCTGCCTTGGCATCTTTTCTCTCAAGTTTAACTTAGTGCTTGTGGTAGTTTAACCTATTTGCTTATGCTACGGAGGATGTGTCAGAGTGTTTGTCCCAAAATAAGACATCCCAGACTCCACTACATGAGTTGCCAATAGATTCTCCTAACACTCTCGTTGTATCTGACCACCGACTATCACACTTGTATTTCCTAAAGAAACCTAAAGCAAGTTTTAATTTTGAATGTTAAGACAACAGATAATCAAACTGAGAAAGAGTACTGGATAAAATGTTCACTTAAAGTGAAGTTCTGTGGGTCTTTCTGGTAATAAATGCAAATGATTTAGTGAATAGAGCCTAAATTTCTTTGATCAAGTTATCTTTGTATTTTAATAAGTGCTATAATATGTGTGTGTGTGTGTGTGTGTGTGTGTGTGTGTGTGTGTATACGTAGCTTTAACTCCTTCCTCAAACGTTCAGTCACCCATAATGTCTTCTCCCTTATTTTAGATGGTTCTCTCCCCACAGACCCTAAATCCTAAAGAATGAGGTATTATTGGTTTCTGTCTTCCACAGTTCATGCTCCACACATCCACATCCTTTCCAGTTTATGCTAAGATATTGTTAATGTATCTTCTCTTCCATTTCCCAAATCCCACAATTTTATATTGTATTTTAAAAGCTCCTTCCTGAAGATAGAGGAGATTTCAGGAAAACACAATTAGATGTTCCATCCCCAATACCTTGACTATGTCCTTCACAAATCTCTTTTTGTTTGTTGTAATTCATTATTTCTTTAATCAATGCATGGTATACCCTTTCCTCAAGTTTATTTCACCTTAGGGTACTCATCTAGTGTTCTCGGACTAGGAGAAAAAGAAACAGAAAGAAAGGACTTATTGGGGCAAAAAACCAAATTGCCCCAGACTACAGCACCTAAATATCATTTATATCATCTGCCACTGCTGTGTGTGTGGCTTGGTGTGCTTTGAATCTAGGTCACCCCTGGTTTCCTAGTGTAGAATTCCTGGCACTATAAGATTTTTTTTTTTTTTAAGATCTTTTCTTAATTTTCAGGCTAGTCAGCTTCTAGGCATTTCTGATAGCGCGTTTTTTTTTTTTTTGTCTGGGAATTTGTGTTTTTATTTTTAAATCTATTTCTAATATACAATTCTAACTCTGGACCAAAATATATATACGGTGTTTATGTAGCTCCTCTTTGTGGATATTCACACTTTGCAAAATTTGTTTTTCCAAAGTTCTAGTGGCCAATGAAATCCCCTGATGTTGTTCTTGAGATTCTGTTTGTAGTTGACATTTTTTTTTTTCTCTTACATGCCATATACATGAGTCTCAATCCTTCTGTTCTGTAAAACTCTCCTAATACTAGTAATCTGATTTCATATATATATTTCATTTCTCATTGATGTCTGTAGGATTTGCGAGAGCATTTTGAATAGGATTTTGTTTCCACTCTATGCTGGATATGTTGCTTTTGAGCAGAATTTTAGTTTTAAAAACGTGTCCATAGTAAAAATATACCATTCTTTGTTCATAATAATTTTCAGACTTGAATTTCTAAAATGCCTGCTCTGTTAGTATCCATTCCTTATTTAATCAATATTTATTAGTTCTTTTTAGACTAAAATGGTAGAAAACATAAAAACACATAGAATATGAGACATTGTAACATCCCCTGTATTTGCATTACTGTCTATCAAAACCTAACAATCAAATATTTAAATATATTTAACTCATTTTGATGAACATACACAAATTAAATGTCTTTTTTATTTATACACTTTTATTTATGCACCAGGTTCTGGAGATTGAAAGAGAAAATAAAATTTAGCCTTTGCAGTACAATAACTGCGTAAAAAGGACAGAAGGCATATAAAATGATTGTAATAGAATCTCATTACTATTATTGTAGAGATAAGGATAGCTGACAGGTGCATCTGGCATAGAAATGAATGCGCATTGTCTTAGCCTTTCTAAATGTAAAGCCACCTGCTTCACTTCTGCCTTTTTGATGAAAGGTATCAGAGTTTCTGAAGAAAAATGCATGCTTGGTCCTAAGGGGCTAAAATTCTGGGTATTTTTCCTCGCCTCTTGCGATTTTCATTTATGTGGTAGCAATATCAGGTCAATCACAAGCTCTCAGCTCGGGCAGTCATTGTACCTTCTGTCATTCCTAGGGCTTGCCTGCCTCGAACTTACTTTTGCATTTGGTATTTATCAAAGAAAATATATGCCACCAAAACTACGTGCGGTAACAGGAAAGCTTGTTATATGCTATTTTATGGTGAGAAGTAAATAATGATTAACATGTTTCATATTCATCAGAATAATTTCCTTATGCTTCCATCATTTGGCCACAG
This sequence comes from Hystrix cristata, assembly GCA_004026905.1. Taxonomy (NCBI): domain Eukaryota; kingdom Metazoa; phylum Chordata; class Mammalia; order Rodentia; family Hystricidae; genus Hystrix; species Hystrix cristata. The sequence continues at coordinate 3,691 of PVJO010016116.1, read as the reverse complement.
GGAATTTCTTTCACACTAAAACCTGTTTTTTGGCTTCGCAAATACTGTCTAGCTCCAGGACCCTTCTGACCCCACCAGTCTGTTCCTTTCCTGCTGAAAAAGTGCTTTTCAAGGAAGAAAATATGCTTTGGTCTATTCCTTTATGTTCCATGTATGAAGTTCTCATTATCCACAATGGGAATTTTACATGTAGATTAGGGAGGAAAGGACCTTTACCAAGTATTGTCTGTTTCCTTTCTAGCCTCTAAACAATCTAATGAAAAGTTTTCAGAATATGAACTTGGAGCTAATTAGATTTCATCAAAAAAGCTTATGCTACTGTTAGTTATGTTTCACTGACCTTTTGTAAATGAGAAAATCCAATACAATGTATAATAATTCATTTAGTGTTTGTGTAACATCCAGAACACAATTTGGTGTCTTCCAGGAAGCTTTGAGAACTTATCAACCCCACCCTTCACTTTATCTGTTACATTTGTGATCGTTTGTGATTTAGGATATTTTGCATGAGATGCACATTGAAAGGTATCCCCTTTACATTAGAGTAGATAAGAATCTGTTCTCACCAAATAACTTAGAAAACTCAGCAGCATAAGGTTGGCTATTTTTTGATGGATTTTTTTCCATAATAAATGCATGTGAGTCATTTACCTTTTTGGCAAGGCCTTAAAAGGACTGTAATTTAGAGGTTAGACATATCTTGCATTTTGGATTTTGGAAGAGCACACAAGTGAGGGAACAGTTTATTAACCAGGTTTAACAGAATGTATTAAGCATTCAGATGACTGATTCTTTTCATGCTTTTGATAGTAAATTCATTTTTCTCATGCCATGAATTCACTTGAGATTCATAGTCTCCTCGTAAACCTTGTAGTAAATGTTTAACCTCAAATTTCAAATGCTGTAGTACTCTTTATGATAATATATGTTGTCCCAATAGGATTGTGAATTTAGTGGTTATACTCAGTTCTTTGTTTAGGGAGACCTTACCTCCCACATATAACATACGTAGTCTCATTTGAGTATTTGATTACAAAATTCATCAAGATGATTTTAAGCACACAGATGCACCCCATATTTCTATGCACATGGAACTATTTTAGCCTCAATATGATTACCCTTTCATGTAAATAATCCTTCAAAGGATTTGGAACATGGATTTGGCTATGTTTCATTAAATTTGAACTTACTGAATAAATGCTATAAGAGTGTTTTGATTTCAAATAAGGCCTTTTTTGCTATTTCTGAAAAGGATGTGACAACTGTATGTTCTAATACAAAACATGAAGCATCGGGAAGACTTTTGGGTAAAGTAACACGGTAATAATAAATGCACAGGGAACATTCTCATCCAATCTAAGAGTTCCACGTACCTATATTTAAAATAATAAATGGCCTTTATTGATAGTAAGTTTTAAAATCTATGACACTGTTTCCCAGGACTTTATTGTATCAAATGACCATATTTTAAGCAAGCAATGACAAAATGTGAGAAATAAATTTGATTCAAAATATGTCATAAATGCTTAGCATATGCAAGCACTGAGGTAAGTGTCGCATTACAGTGGATTAAAAAATGAACATAATTCACTGTCAGAATAGCCAAGAAGTTAAAAACAAACATTTTGGTAAATACACAAAAAAATTAAAATAATAAAATAAAAATTTTCATCTTGCTCTTGCTTTTCATCTAAAGTAGATTGTGAGGGGACTGCATGTCCAACCTAGTAAGTGACGTCCAGGTTGCTATTCTTTCCTTCCATAAATGTCCATGACATCCAGAGCAGTGGAGGAGAATACTGTAAAGTCTCACACTTGCCTTTAAATACTCTGGCCCAGAAATGACGTATGTCATTTCCACCTGCAGCTCACTAGCTAAAATAATTCCATAGCCAGCTCTAATTTAAAAGAAACAGAAATGTACACAGAAGGAGGAAGTATGGGAATGAGTGCAGGGAAGGCCTGACTGACACACAGTAACTTCTTTCTTGAAGATTAATCGATACAGGCAAACGCAGACACAGCAGTAATCACTGACTTGTTTCTATGAGGCTGAATTTATTCATAATGATGAAAAGTACGAAGAGATAGTTGATCTTGAACATAAACCTCAAGATAATAGTTCTAGGTGATTGAGGATTTAGCTTAGTGGTAGAGAGCTTGCCTAGCAGGTGTCAGGCCCTGAGTTCGATTCCCAGCTCTGCCCCGCCCAAGTGACAACAGTTCTACTGGAAAAGAAAAGATATGATTGATATTAAAACAAGCATTCCAGATGAAATTAGTGATTACTGTATTTTCATAGTCTTATTGTTGCTATATGATATACATAGTTCTGAAGGGCGAAAGTCCAAGATTAGCTATCCCTATCTGTACAGTCGCTGGTGAAAGGTTCATGGAAGATGGTGCCATAGTGGGAATAAATGTGAAAAAGACAGAAGTCACACAGAGGAAACAAAAGAGAGTGATTCTAGGAAGTGTATTTCTCTAACAACCCAGTTTCTGTGACAAACCCTAAACCACCCTTTCAAGAGAATATTAATCCTCTCCAAGTGGGGATCTCACATCACCTAATCAGCTTCCACTAGGACCAAACTCTTAAAAAAAACACCACTTTTCAACCTTGTCATGCTGGACACCAACGATCTAGAGCAAGAAGCGCTGGGGAGCAAGCAGCCACACTCAAACCATTGACGTGAAGGAAGACAATCACTGCCATTCCATATGCCTCTTTTACAAGTTGGTCTCCATCCTCACTTGTATCAGTGGTTAGACTTTGAGACACCATTTGATCTATTTTATTTTATACAAAAAATGCCTCAATTCTCATTTAGAATGTATTGTATATTAATTCGGGAGAGTAGCTGTTACATAAAATAAATATTGGGGAATCAATGAACTAGAATTGAGTACTGAAAATGAAAAAAGTGTTGGGAGAAATAATAGTCTTGGTTCTATTTTTCATTCTTTTTAAAGTTATGGAGATGGAAAGTTAACTGTGACTCAACTGGATCAGATGAGCTCCAGGAATATAATCATTAAATAATTTTTCTTTTTAAGAGGCATACATTCTCTTTTTATTTACTTTTTAAATTTTTTTAAATTTTTAAATTTTATTTTAATGGTACACTTTAGATGTACATAGTGATAACATTCATCATAAGGTATTTGTACCTGCACATGACATATCTTGTTGCTGCTTTTTTTCCCATTCCCCTCCCCTCGCCCCCTCCTCCCTCCCTATTTACATACATTCTCTTTTTAATATCCCAGTAACATAAATGTAGGACACATGGTTTCAAATGTAGAAAGTTAAAATTGGAAGGGTCCAGGGATAGACCTTGCCATTGGCAGGCAAAGAAGCAGAACGAGATAGAAAATTTGAAAGATGATAAAAATGATGTGGCCAGTAGCACCAAGTCCTTCTTTTGGAGAGTAAAATGCAATCAGTAAACTATTCAAAAGTGATCGGGATGCCCCATGCGGGAGGGCTTAGGAGACATGGGCAGAAAGCAGACAGTCTGAATTGACTCTCAGCTTTATTAACCCTCACTGGGATTCATTTCTTTCAACTATAAAATGAAGGCAGAAAGAAGATAGAGAAGAATTGAGAATGGCAGAACCACTTACGTACTATGATGATTTCAGGCTTAATAGTATTCCAACATCTAACGATCGCTGTCTTTTTTCTCCT